>OY728163.1:160717906-161020406 GCA_963277665.1 Viscum album | reverse complement strand
AAAAAATAATAACTAATAACTAATAACTAATAAATATATAGTAGATATAAATAATAAATAATAAATAATAAATAATAGATATAAATAATTAATAACAAATAATCAATAATCAATAATAAATAATCAATAATGAATAATAAATAATAAATATTAAATATTAAATATTAAATTATAAATATTAAATATTAAATAAATAAATATAAATGATAAATAATAAATAATAAATAATAAATAATAAATAAATATAAATAATAAATAATAAATAATAAATAATAAATAAATATAAATAACAAATAAATATAAATATAAATAATAAATAATAAATAAATATAAATAATAAATAATAAATAATAAATAATAAATATATATAAATGATAAATAAATATAAATAATAAATAAGAAATAAGAAATAAGAAATAAGAAATAAGAAATAATAAATAAGAAATAAGAAATAAGAAATAATAACTAATAAATAATAAATAAATATAAATAATAATTAATAATTAATAATTAATAAATAAACATAAATAATTAATAAATATAATGAATAAATAATAAAGAATAAAGAATAAAGAATAAATAATAAATAATAAAGGAAACACATGAAAAAGTATGAAAAGACGTGATAAGGGATGAAAAATCATGAAAACGAATGAAAACAGATGGAGAAACATATGAAGAATGAGGCATTAGAAAGAATGAGAACGCATGAAAACTCGTGACAACTCTGGAAAACTCCTTAATAATTCAACATAATAATCATAATAACCCATAAAAAACCATTGATAAAGATAACAAGTCATGAAAACCCAAATAAACAGTAACAAATGGAGCAACCGTTAAAACCCGTCAAAACGGTCATAAAGAGACAAAAACATTGGACTCACATTAACAGAGATAACTTATGATCCGAGAGTCCGTTTTAGATCCGCGAGCTGTCAAATCAAAGATCCTGAAACGATCTTCGACCTGAAAGGTGATAGTTTTTGAATGGACAAGTGGATCAGAAGTTACGACCATTTAAAAAAAAGCTGACGGGGAACAGGTGCTAAAAACGAGGCATTGAAAAACATAACAAACCCCATACCCACTAAAAAGGCCATAACATATGATCTAGGAGTGCATGTGGGTGTCGCGACCAGTCAAATTGAAGCTCATGGAATGAGCTATGATCTGGTAGGTGGAGGAGGCCGAACTGACACGCGGATCAAATGTTAGGTCCGTTTGAAGACAAGTTCGACGGGACACCAGTGATGGAAATTTGGTTTTAGAGGCCTTCAGAGGGGGTTTTGGGGTCAAACAAACATGACAAAAGGTTTCATCTGTCAATTTGGTGCGCAGCTCTATTCGCTGGCTTCGATTTGATATGTGGTAGAGCCCAAACGGACAACCGGAGCGAAAGTTCTGACCGTTTGATGTTGGAGAACTTTTTTCAATTTTATTATAACTCTAATATCTTCCTCACCATAGACTGTCTCATGGTTTTTATTATATATGCCTCTAGATCTCTTCATGAGCTTCTATTTGATTGGTCGTGGCGCTTCAACGGACACCCGGATCAAAAGTTATGGTCATTTTAGTGATTTTGGGGTTTCTCGTGTTTTTTTATTTTTTTCATTTCATTTCACGGAGGTTTTTTAAAAAACCGCCACTAATCATCGTATAAAATTAAAAAAAATAATAAAATAAATAATAATAATTTTTTTTTGCCATTTAGCGGCGGTTTTTTCACGGCAGTTTTAGAAACTGCCGCGAAATGCCGGTCTGAAACGCATTTCACGGCGGTTTCTAAAACCGTCGTGAACAAACCGCCACTAAACGGTGGTTTTCTTGTAGTGAAGGTTTTATTGATTATCATGCAGAGTACCTCAGAGGTTAACCTTCATTTTATCTTTTCATATTTTATATAATTTCCTTACCTCTTCTAAAGCATAAAAATTAATTTATGTTAAATGATGAAGGCCACATGATTAATTGAAATTTTGTTCACTAAGGGATGGATATTGTGGATTCATGAATAAATTATGGTAAGGATCTTGATTCAAGTTATGAAAAAAATTCCATTTATATTTTTACCTAGAGTGGTAAGTGAAAAAGATTAAAAAAAGGTAAACTTAATGTGGCATGCACATTAATGATAAATTGAAAAAAAAATAATGGAATAGATTAGAAGTGTGGTTAAATAAAAATAGAAAGAGTAAAATACATCATTTACTTGTTTATTTGAAAATTTAGGAGTCGATGAAATTTTCATGTGTGATTATTGAACACCTAATTCCACAATTAGTTAATTTATTTTATTGATGTTCATTTTAATTATGGTAGAATTAGCGTCCTTTGTTAATTTTTTTAGATATAATTCTTGAGGAAAATAATGAGTTTAAGTGTGAAGGGATTTGATATCTTCATTTCATGTATATATTTTGAAAATTGAAATCATAAATTTTTATGATTTAATTGAAAATTGATTCCATCTTTATTTATTTATTTTTTACATGGATACAACAAAATATTAAAGTTAAGAAAAATAGGACTATAATACCATGATTCAAATCTTGAAATATAAAATATAATTAGATGTTTGAGGCATAAATTTTTGCCATGAATAAGTTGAAGGATGTGAAAAAAGGAGAGTAGAATATGATGATTCATAATGTGACACCAAATTCAAGTTGTGAAATATGAATACATTCACACACTGACTCGCCCCTTTAATAAGGCCATGATTATCTCACATGGGGAAGAAGATATTATTTTTCACGGTCTAATTTTAAAAATCATGTTACGAATCATGGCACTAAATTTCCAATATATTCTATTTTTAGACATTATTAATTTGTCCCCTTACATTAAGGCCCCATAACTCCCATAGTTTTCTTTTTCATATATAAATCATGATTTGAAGGTATTTATGCCACCATGGGTGAATTTTACCTATAAATATAAGTATTGGGTGGACCTCTAAAGATAATAATTCAAAGATGGATGCTTTCATAGGCTATAATGTATTGCACCACTTCCAGGTTACTCCATAATTTCCCAGAGGATTTATTTTCATTTTTCCTTTTCTAACTGTCTGATTACAAGAATTATGTGGTAATAATTTTATGTATTGAGTGATGTAATTATAAATGGATTATTTTGAGTGCATGTATTTTATTTATTTATTTTTTGTTTTTTTTTATGTTCACACCACAATTATACTTCTAACCCTTTATTTCATTATGACCATTGATAATCGAAACAGAAAGAATCCTAAAACATACAACTAATTAACCTAATTTAGGCATTACTGTTGTATGAATCTATATAATTAAACTTGATCTTGATATTGGGTAATATAATTAATTAATCTACCCAATATAAATTAACATAAGAGAATAATAAATTAATAAATTATAGATGAGTCACCAAGACCAATGGTTTCCTTATATTCAATTTCAAATACAAAATAACTAAAAGGAGTTAAATGTTAATCCACTAACACATAAACATGAAAATTACTGATAATGAAATATTTTAGCCATTATATTTCAAACCAATTATATCCTCTCTATATTTTTCATTTAAAAACCATAATTGTTTTTATTTTTTCACATTATTTTCAAAATCGTCTCTATAGTTCAACCACAGGCTCACCAATCAGTGTGTGAAATTAGTTGATATCATAATTTTGAGTTTTTAAAATGAACTTATAAAATTGGATTAATCTCATATGAAATAACAATGCACTTCAGGATCATAAAAAAAATATTATTGACATGAATGACATATTAACAACAATTTTATTGGTAATTTATGGGATATAAAAATAATAATGTTTACGGTTTTAAAAAAAGTTATTTTCCTATGAAAAAAGTTATTATTTAACACTAGTGGAAAAAACGCTTAACACGTCGAAATTTTTTCACGGCGATTCTGCATAACCAATGTGCACATCTATAATGATCGATATAGCACAACGGTTATTTTATAATCGCCATGGTATATCGATCAGGATACATATTTTACATTGGTTATTTTATAACCGATGTAAAATACACGGAGATTATTGTTTTTATATAGGTAAGTGTATAACCAATGTGCAAATCGAATCTGGTGTGCTTTATCACGTCGTCTATAAAATAACCGATGTGATAAAGGAAAGCTCGACGCTTTATCATGGAGGTTATTAAATAACTGATGTGAGAAAGGAAAGCTCGGTGATTTACCACTTCGGTTATAAAAAATCCAATGTGATGAAGCCAATATCAGCAATTTATCACATCGGTATGAAGAAACATATATAATGATGGTCATCAAACAACTGACATGATAAAGTTTTTTACACATCAGTTATTATATAACTGACGTTATAAACATTAAAAAAATAGTTTATCATGGTGGTTATTAAATAACCTACGTGATAAATCTTTTAAATGATTAATTGCACCCTGTATTCAGTCATTATGTTCTCTTCGATCGGGAGAACTGTGACTTGTCCCTCTCTCGTGGAGAACCTAGAATAGATTCATCTAAGTCATGCCCTCCAACCCCATGTTTCCAACATCATTCTTCATATTTATTATTATCAGATCTATCAGGTTGACTCACAACACTCAAGTAAGCCTCACATGACTCCTTTTCTATTTTTTTCTGGGATGCCCTAAATAAATTTGTTGAGATGTTATTTTTCATTGTTCTTGCAATCATGGTTAGTTTCATAGTGTTCATCTATACCATGCTAAATTATTTTCTGGTAAAATAATCCTATGAAAGTGATATCATGGAAGTTTACGATATTTATGTGTTTTATCATGTTTGTGAGCGCGTACAAGGGAGTTCCCAAGGGGGTGGGGGGATGTGCAAGTGGGTGGGGGTGTCTATGGGGGTTGGGGGGCTGTCTAGTTGGGTGTGGGTGTCTAGGGGGTGTCAAAGGGGGTGGAGGTGGTTTCCATGTGGTGTGAGGGCTATCCAAGGGGGTTGGGGTGTCTAAAGGCGGTGTAGGGGATGTCAAAGGGGGAGGTGGTGGTGTCCAAGGGGGTGGGGGATATCCAGAGGGTTCAAGGGGGGGCATCCTGGGGTGTGTGGGGGGGGGGGGGGTCTAAGGGGGTAGGGTATGTCCAAGGGGGGGGAGTCCTAGGGTGTGTGTGGGGGGGGGGGGGGGTCGAAGGGGGTGGGGGGCTATCCACGGGGGTGGGTGGGGGGGGGGCTGTCCAAGGGAGTGGGGGCCTGCCTAGAGGGTTTGGGGTGTTGTCTGGGGGGCTGTGCAGAGGGTTGGGGGTTGTCCATGGGGTGTCTAAGGGGGTTGGGGGTTGGGGGTTGGGGGTGGTGTCCAGGAGGGGTGGGGGTGTCTAGGGGGGGCTGTTTAGAGGCGTGGGGTGTTGTCCAGGGGGTGGGGGCTGTCCAGAGGGGTGGGGGGGGGGGGGTTTCCAAGGGGATGGTGGTGTCCAGGGGGTGTCCAAGGGGATGTGGGTGGTGTCCAGAGGGTTCAGGGGGTTTTCTAGATGGTTGGGGGTGTCCAGGGTGTCCATGGTGGTGGGGGGGGGGTGTCCAATGGGGGGGGGCATGTCCAGAGGGTTTGGGGGTTGTCTGGAGGGGCTGTCTAGAGGGTTGGTGGTGTCCAAGGGGGTGACCAAGTTGGTAGGAGGTGGGGGTAATGTCCGGGAGGGGTGGGGGTGTCCAAGGGGGTGGTGGTGTCTAGAGGTTTGGGGGGGGGGGGGGTTGTCCAAGGGGTGGGGTGTCCAGAGGGGTAGGGGCTATTCAAAGGGGTGGTGGTCTCTAGGGGTTTTCCAATGGGGTGGGGGTGGTGTCTAGGGGTTTGGGGGGGGGGGGTTGTCCAAGTGGGTGGTGGTGTCCCGGAGGTGTCCAAGGTGGTGTGGTGGTGTCCAAGGGTGTGGGGGATAAGTGTCAGTTGGGATTGACTATTGCATCATGGTTTGTGAGATTATGACACGATGATTGTATTGTTTTATGGATATTAGGCTATAATTTATTATTGTTGATTAAGGGGATGGCGTGGTGTCCAAGGTGATGGGGGGTGGTGTCCAAGGGGGTTGCTACGGTCTGTGTTTGAGGTTTCCACTATGATTTTTAGGGATGAAAGCATTATGAAAATATGATGGGTGTTGCAATATGATTTTATTCAGTTATATATAATTTTCCCAGTCATTAACTATGATAAAATTATGGGTTATGGGGGAGACCATGTCAGGGTTTCCAAAGATGCGTAGTTATCCTAGACCCATTGTGCTGTGGTGATAGGATTTGCACTGTGATTTTCCCCATTTGAGTTTTTATTTTAAATTTGATTTGATTCTCAGGTTTACTCCATTTTCTCCAATTTTCTATCAACCATTGGAGGCCCCATGGTTTTATTGGATTCCATGGAATTTCCATAAATTGTTTACTTATTCAATGTTCTTCTTCCTTTATTGTTTGTATCTTTTTTTCTTCTTCGTCCAATTATTCTTCTCTTTCATTACATCTATTTTTATGGTTGTTTGTTCATTTTTAAATTGATGATTTAATAGTAATAGATGTGTTCTAGGGTTATTAGGAGGGGTGGGGGTGTCTAAGGGGGTGGGGGAAATCTAGAGGGGTGGGGGATGTCTAGGGGGTGGGGGCTGTCCAGAGGGGTGGGGGATGTCCAAGGGGGTGGTTGTGTCCTTTGGGTGTCCAAGGGGGTGGGGTGGTGTCCAGGGGGTGGGGGTGTCTAGGGGGTTGGGGGTGTCTAGGGGGGTGTCCAAGGGGTAGGGGTGGGGGTGGTGTCCAGGAGGGGTGGGGTGTCCAAGGGGGTGGGGGATATCTAGAGGGGTGGGGGTTGTCCAGGGGTGAGGGGGTTGTCTAGAGGGGGGGGGGGGGCTGTCCAAGGGGTGGTGGTGTCCAGGGGGGTGTCCAAGGGGGTGGGGGTGGTTTCCAGGGGGGGTTTTCCAAGTGGGTGGTGATGTCCAGGGGGTGTCCAACTGGGTGGGGGTGGGGGTGATGTCCAGGGGTGGGGGTGGTGTCCAGGGGGTGGGGGCTGTCATGTGGGGTTGGGGGGGCTATCCAGAGGTTTCAAATCATAAGGATCTGTGTAATATTTAGTAGTGTATTAATACATATTTTAATATTTATACTTCATATTTCATTTTTACGAAAGTGTGAATTTGGTATCCAGTTGCACCAGGATATATTCATTGTGAACCTTAAGAAGAAAGGATCCAAGATGAATTTAAAACTGTTATAGATAACTATATTTTCTTTTTAAAATCATATTCAAGCATATTTTTTAAAATAGGCATAGTTTTTTTTATATTTCAAAAAAATTTTACATTAAAATTATGATTTTTTTCATATAAACATATATTTGTCTTATCTTAAAAAGATGTATAATTTTGATATTTGTCATAGGTAATAATGATTCTATGTTGGATTATGGCACATTTAATGAGCAATGAATATGAGAAAGGTGTTGATGACTTTTTGGAATGTGCTAAACGAAATTTTCCAAGTAGTGACATTTTTTTATGTCTATGCCTGAAATGTTTGAATATGAAGAAGTTGAAATGTAGAGAGATAAAAGATCATCTGATTTGTAATGGTGTTAATCCGAGTTACAACACTTGGATTGGGCATGGTGAAACTGGATGGAATGTCACTTATGATGATGATTCACATGATGGTTATTCTGATGGAATTGAAGAAATGATTTTCAATATTGCAGTAGAATAAATTGAGATAGAACCGACAGTTTCACGTCTATATGGTGATGCTGAAAAACCATTATATCCTGGTTGTAAAGATTTTACGGTTTTTTTGGCGTTGTTATGATTGATTAACCTTAAGTCAAAACATGGACATAGTGATAGAAGTTGTAAAAAGTTTCTCACATTATAAGGCCAAGATAATATTATGGCCAATGGGGTTGGGATACAAGAATATACATGCCTATCTGAATGACTGTATGATATATACGAAGTAATATGAATTTCCGTCAGAGTGTCCTAAATGTGGGACAACACAGTATAAGGTGAAAGAAAAATCATAGGCTTATGTAGAGATTAATAAGATCCCTTCAAATGTATTTTGGTATCTTCCAATAATTCATCATTTAAAACCTTTATTTTCTAATTTACATGATGCAAAAAGGATAAGATGATATGCTGATGAGCGGTTATGTAATGGAAAAATAATTCATCCAGCTGATTGTCCACAATAAAAGAAAATTGATGATCAGTATAATACATTGGGAAATGAAAATAGAAATCTTAGACTGGGGTTGTGCACAGATGGAATGAAGCAATACCGAACCCTCAGTAACACACATAGCTCATGGACTATTTTATTGGTAATTTACAACCTCTATCCTGATGTTTGTATAAATCTCAAATATGTCATGTTGACTATAATGATCTCTGGTCCAAAGAAACCCAACAATAATATTGATGTTTTCTTGTCAATGTTGATTGATGATTTGAAACGTTTATGGGAGTATGGTATTAGGGTGTATGATTCTTATAAAATGGAATATTTTCAACTGCATGAAGTGATTTTTTTCACTATAAATGACTTCCCAACATATTGAAATTTGTCTAGATACAGTGTTAAAGGGAATAAACCTTGTCCAATTTGTGAACAACAGACGTCATATTGTCAGTTACATAATGGGAGGAAAACAGTATACATGGGTCATTGAATGTGTTTTCCTATGGATCAATATTATAGAAGACTAAAAAATTCATTCAATGGCTCACAATAATTTGATATTTCCCCAAAACCGTTATCCCCTAATATGTATTTTGAGAGGGTGAAAAACCTTGATGTGACATTAGGAAAGACACAGAAATCTGGTACTGATAGGAATATTTGGAAGAAAAGGACAATTTATTTTGAGCTACCATATTGGAGATATCATGAAGTTAAACAAAATATTGATGTGATGAACATGGAGAAGAATATATGTGATAGTTTTATTGGAACATTGTTAGATATTAAAGGAAAGAAAAAATATGGGTTGAATGAAAGATTAGACTTACTATCAATGGGAATACGTTTGGAGTTAGTTCCCACTCTTAATGGAAGATGAAAATTTCCTCCCTCGGCTTGTCATACATTATCGAAGATGGAGAAAATTAGCTTTTGTGAGTGTCTTCATGATATCAAAGTGCCTCAAGGTTATTCTTCATATGTAAAAAATTTTGTCTCGTTGAAGGACTTAATGTTGATAGGTATGAAATCTCATGATTGTCATGTCATGATGCAACAAATTATACCAGTTGAATTGCGTGGAATATTTCTCATCAGTGTCTGAAAGACTATAATAAAGTTGTGTTATTTTTTTAGTTCAATTTTTAATAACGTGATTCATGTGAATGCTTTGAACATTTTGGAAAAATATTCAATTTGTATACTTTTTCAATTGGAAATGTCTTTTCCTCCAACTTTTTTTGATATAATGGTGAATTTAATGATTCATCTGGTTCAAGAAATAAATCTTTGTAGACCATTATATCTTCATTGGATGTATCCTTTTGAAAGGTATATGAAAATATTGAAGGGGTATGTTAAGAATCCATATCAACCTGAAGACTCCATTATTGAAAAGTATATTTCTAAGGAGGTTGTAGAGTTTTGTACGAGCTACTTGGATGCTGCGCATCACATCGGTTTACCTCCATCTCGCCATGAACAAGCTAATAATGAGGGAAAGGGGATTCATGGAATGAAAGTCAAATCGTTGTCAGCTGAACAGATGAAGAAGATAGAATCATACATATTGAATAACACGGCTGATGCTCAACCGTCTATCACATTGCATATTAATGAGTTGAAATAATGTCATACAAATAAGAAAGAAATGTGGATTTTGAATGATCACAACAAAACATTTTTTTCATGGTTTAGAAAGACCTTTCATGGTTAATCAGATGTATTAGAGACATTAAAATGGATAGTGGGTGGTCCATGTTTAAATGTGATAACATGGTCCTGTTATGACCTTAATGGCTATACATTTCATACGAAAGGTCAGGACAACAGAATTGCAGTTCAGAATAGTGGTGTATTGGTGTTTGCAGAAGCAATGAATTTTTCAAGTGCTAAGGAAAAAAACCCAATTTTTGCATCATGTCCATATTATGGAGTGATTGAAGACATACTGGAGGTTGATTACATTAAAATTAATGTTCTTATTTTTAACTGTAAATGTTTTATCAGTAACAACAGTGTCAGACACGATGAATTTTGAATGACAGTTGTTAATCTGAATAGATTGGAAGACACAACTGATTATTTTATAATGGAAACACATTCCATACAAATTTTCTATGTATTGGATCAATCAGATATGTAGTGGGATGTTGTTTTACAAGGGAAAAACAATATGTTGGTGAGGATGAACTTGATAAAGATGCTGATTTATGTGAGATCCCTACTTCCATGGAATCATTAATAGAACATAATGATGAGAATGTTGAAGACATGGTTTGTGCCATAAGGAACGATCATGGCAAAGGAATTTGGGAAAACAATCAATTTATACATTCCTAACATTATAGGTAATATTTGTTTATTACTTGTTTACAATTATTATTTTCATAAAATGTTAGATATTGTAAGTTTTTTCTTTATTAAAACATGTATTAAAACAAAATATGTATAAGTTTTTGTTTGATTTAATTTTGTTTAGTTTACTTTATTATGTTTACCATTACATAAATTATATATCTATTATTTTTTTAGTGACAATTACTTTACCATGTTTACCAGGTTTACCATGTTTTAATTTTGTTTAGTTTACTTTATCATGTTTACCATTACATAAATTATATATCTATTATTTTTGTTTAGGGACAATTACTTTACTATGTTTACCTGGGTAACCAGGTTTACCATGTTTACCATATTGACCATCTTTACCATCTTTTCCATTGTTTAGCATGCTTACCATATTAACCATGTTTACTATTACATAACTTAATACAATTTTCTATTTTCTGATTATAATAGTATAAAAATATTTGAATATTTATATTTGTGAACTAATTTTTGTTTTTTTGATTTGAAGTATAATGATAGATCAATCATTTGATCAACCACATGATTCTAGAGATGAGCATATTGGTCATACCTCTAGGGAGGAACATTCACATGATCCTCTTGATGTTCCCCAATTTTCCTCATGTGCTCCTATTACGACAAAGAGTTCAAGAGTTGGTAAACGTGGGTGCACATGTTTACTAAAATTATAACTTTCCCATACGTTGGATCAGAGGATACTCATTGAGTTTGATGATGATGATATTCCTAGAGGTCCAAATGTAAATGATTTTAAGAGTTTTTTATCAACTCATGGTAAGAGAAAAGTAATCATTTTGTATGATGACTGGAGATGTGTAGACAAATCGATAATCTCTCTGTTGTGGGAGACGATTTCGGTATGATCTTTTTCTATTGTTTTCCTATTCTTCAAATTTTTCTAGTATATATAATATTTTTTACCACTTCTTTATCAGATGACATTTGATATTCATGACACTGGAGGAGTCAGGAAGAAATTATTATCGATGGTTGCCATGAGATGGAGGGATTTCAAATAAACCCTCACATCTGATTTTATTTTTGGTCATATTAGTTATGAAAATCCATATCGTATATATCCTTTCATAGATGAAGACACATGGAGAAAGTTTGTTGAAATTAGAAGAAAAGATTCATTTTTGGTAAGGGAAATGTAAAATTTTATTAGCATTCTTATATAAATGATCATAATAATTTTTTGTTAATGATTTATTATTCTTAATTTAGAGAAAACTAGGAAATATCATCATGAGATCCAATCTAAAAATGTTTACCCTTATAGTTTATCTCAGGGAGGGTATACATTATTGGAAGAAAAAATGATGGTGGAAAAATCACAAAATCTAACAGTCGAGTCTTCAAGCTCTGGAGAGGTGGACCCTCCATCCCCTCTATCTAGACATGAAAAATTGAAGATAGCTCGGATGGGAAAAAAGGGAATCATCTTTCGAAATATTTGAGAATCGTAGCTAAGAAGATTGTAAGATATATTTTTTATTTATTTATGTTAACTATTTTCTTCATATAATGAAAATCATTACTGAAATGTTCAATTAATTATTAAAGGATTCTCTTGACGAGAAGAGCTCACAAGGGGTATTTACAGCTGCTGGGAGGAAAGATATTTTATCTGCAGCATTGGGAAAGACCAAACATCCTGGTCATGTACGAGGATATCTGGCAGGTGTATCGGTAAGAAAAGTGTTTCCAAGTTCTTCAACTTCTTACGATGAGGGAGTTTAAAAAAAATATAATCCTTGGAGGTTGAAGTTCATAATATTAATGCGATGATAGGGGAAAATATTAGAGTGGTGATACAGTCTATGTTTACAGACATGCAAAGACAATTTTAGACTTCAGCCCCCACTCCTCCACCTCCCCCTGAAAACCCCATTATTTATCCTCCACCTCCGCCAGTATCTCCCACTCCCCCTCCTTAGCCTGCGGACCCCATTTTTTATCCTAATCCTCCGCCGCTGCTTCCTAATTATTCTGAGTTTTATGTTCATGATCCTCAACATCATATAGTTTCATATGGGTTGGTATATTGTATAGGAGATACAGTTCATCATCAAAAATTAGAGGTATAGAATCAGAGGGTCAATGTATAGGATATTATAGATACATCAGCTTGAGTACCAATACCTACAGATGAGGTGACGACAGTTGGACATAATATTGACTATTTTTTAATTTGGCCATCCAGACTTCTTCGACTCATTACCATAGAGTTGTGTATGTTATATCTTCTATATTATTTTTTTATTAAAGTTTTTTATCATTTTAAAACTAATATATTTTTCAATTTAATTTTACAGGAATATTTCAAAGGTAAATAAATACTATATAGACAAAAAGAATGAAAAATGTCTATGACATAAGATACAGATTATAGTAGTTTTGAAATATTGTTAAGATATTCAAATTTGTTGGTAGATAATTATAAGTTTCCAATGGAAGCTCATGTTTGTCGACATGAAATAACTGTGGGGATTGTGAAAACTAATATCATGGATCTTGTTACTGGAGATAAGTTGGGAATCAACATGGTGCAAATTTTTTCCATGTAAGTCTTAACACCTTTTCCATGCATTATATTTATTAAAAATGTATACAGATGTCTGTTTTGTATTATGTATCTTTATAACATTTGTGAGAATAATGAGCGGACATATGTATATGGGTTCATGGACCTGTATTTGATTTCCCCTGAAGCATGTGCATTGGATGAGGAACAAAGAATGCTTTATATTGTTGAATGACTTGAACAGAATATAGTCACACAATGTTGGATGATGTCTTTTTGTGAGAGGAATGAAACACGGCTCTCTAAAAGATTTCATTATATTTTTACATAAAAAACACTAACCTTAAATTTTCTTTTATCAGTGATCATTGGATCTTAGGGGTTTTTTTCCCAAGGGGTAATACACTTTATTGGATATGCTCTGTCTATGGTGATGTGCAGGAAAGTTTTAAGAGAATTTTGGAAACTTAAGTGTCAATTTTTCAATAGTTTTATATATTATAATGAATTTTAAATTTATCCCATTCGTATTATTTTTTAACATGGGATGGGTTTACTTTCGAAAAAACATAATGAAAAAGAGTGGAAAGATCAAATATGTAAATTTAAAGGTAAATATCCATTTATAATTTGTACTTTTTGATTTATTAGATAAAAATAATATATTCAATTTACACTCATTAAAATAGAATTTTCATGAACAACAAGATATCATCGAATGCGGATATTATATGTAGATTTATTTATGAAATAATAACAACTGGGAGAGTTGTGAACTTTGACCTGGTAATATTTCCTTTTAAGTTTTGCCATAACATTTCATTTTATTTATTCTTTATACATGTTTACTACTATCCTTTTAATTTGTAGCAACTTTATGACCCTCAACCCCATATTTCTCAAGAAGAAAAAAACTTAGAAGTGGAATGGTCAAATTATTTTACAGGTTTGATTGAATTTTAGATTTTTGTAGTGTAAAAATTAATTTTGAATATTGTCATTTTAATTGTGTATTTGGTAGTTGTATATTTGGATTTAGTTTTTTTATGTTGAAATTTTAATTTTTGAATGTTATATATGTTATTGCTTAATTTTTCTCTAATTCTTGTTTTGGTCTACTTATGATGGTCTTTCTGGTATGGATTCTGGTCTGGGGGAGGGGTTCCAAGGGTGTGAGGGGGTGTTCAATGGGGTGGGGGTATCCAGGGGCATGGGAGGGCTATCCGGTGGGGTGGGGGTATCCTGGGTGTCCATGAGAGTGGGGGGGGGGGCAGTCCAGGGGGTGGGAGCATTTCCATGAGGGTGGAAGGGCTGTCCAGGGGAGTGGGGGGTTGTGCAGGGGGGTGTCCAGGGGTGTGGGTGTGTCCTATGGGGTGATGGAGGTTTCTAGGGGTGTGGGAGGTCTGTCCAGTGGGGTGGGGGGGAGTCTAGGGGTTGGGAGAGGAGGCTCTCCCATCCCTCAAGGGGCTGAACGCCACTGGAAGGTACTCATCACTCCCACATGTGAAACATTTTGAGAGATCAAGCTTCACATGTGGGAGTGATGAGTACCTTCCAGCGGTGTGCCCCCCCAAGGGATGGCAGCGCCTCCTCTCCCAACACTAGTTATCCAAGTGTTGTCCAGGGGGTGGGAGGGGTAGTCTAGGGGTGTGTGTGGGGGGGTGGGTCTAGGGGTGTGGTGGGGTTTCCCAGTGGGGGGGGGGTTATGGTCTGGTTTTTGTAGGGTTTCGGTATGGGGGTGTTCAGTGAGGTGGGGGGGACAGGGGTGTAGTGGGGGTTGTCTAGTGAGGTGGAAGGGTGTCTGGGAGGGTGGGAGGGATGCCTAGGCAAGTGGGGGATGTCTAGGGGGTGTCTAGGGGTGTTGGTGGCAGTCCTGGGGGTGGGGGCGGGACAGTCTAGGGGTGTGGGGGTGTCCAAGATGGTGGGGGTTGTCCAGGGGTGTGGGGGATGTCTAGGGGGTGGGGGAAGTCCAGGGGTGTAGGGGGTGTCTAGGAGGATGGGGGCAGTCTTGGGGTGGGGGTAGTCCAGGGGTGTGGGGGGTGTCGAGGAGGGTGGGGGTTGTCCAGGGGTGTGGGGTGTCGTCCAGGGTGTGGGGGGAGTCCAGGGGTGTGGGGGGATGTCCAGGAGGGTGGGGCAGTCCTAGGGGTGTGGGGGGTGTCCTGGAGGGTGAGGGTTTTCCAGGGATGTGGGTGGTTGTCCAGGGGATGGGGGCATTCCAGGGGTGTGGGGGTGTCCATAAGGGTGGGGGAAGTCCTAGGGGTGGGGGCAGTCTGGAGGTGTGGGGTCATCCAGGAGGGGGGGGGGGTTGTCCAGGGGTGTGTGGGCTGTCCAGGGGGTGGGGAGTAGTCCAGGGGTGAGGGGGGTGTCCAGGAGGGTGGGGCAGTCCCTGGAGTGGGGGCAGTCCAGGGGTGTGGGGGGTGTCCAGGGGTGCGGGGGTTGTCCAGGGGGTAGGGGCAGTACAGGGGTGTGGGGGATCCCGGAGGGTGGGGGCAGTCCTGGGGGAGGGGGGGGGGCAGTCCGGGGGGTGTGGTGGTGTCTAGGAGGGTGGGGTAGTCCTGGGGGTGGGGGGATATCTAGGGGTGTGGGAGGGGGGTCCAAGGGCGTGGGGGTGTCCAGGAGGGTGGGGGATGTCTCGGGGGTGGGGGCAGTCTAGGGGTGTGGTGGGGTGTCCAAGAGTGTGAAGGGTAATCCTAGGGGTGGGGGGCAGTCCAGGGGGTGTGGGGGGTGTCTAGGAGGGTGGGGGTGTCCAGGAGGGGTGGGGGGGCAGTCCCAAGGGTGGGGGTATGTCCAAGGGTGTGGGGGCTATCTAGGCGGGGTGGGGGTTGTCCAGGGGTGTGGGGGGACTGTCCAGGGGTTTGGGGGGGCAGTCCAGTGGTGTGGGGGTGTCCAGGAGGGGTGGGGGTTATCCAAGGGTGTGGGGGGGATGTCCAGGGGTGGGGGGCAGTCTAGGGGTGTGGGGTTCCAGGAGGGTTGGGGGTAGTATTGGGGGTGGGGCAATATAGGGTTGTGGGGGGGGGGGTCCAAAAGGATAGGGGGTTGTCCAGGGGTGTGGGGGGTTGTCCAGAGGGTGGTGGGGTAGTCCAGTGGTGTGGGGGGTGTACAGGAGGGTGGGGGGTTGTCCAGGGGTGTTGTTGGGGGGAAGGGGGTCGGGGGGGGGAGGGGGGGGGTGAGGGGGTTTGGGGGGTGGGGGAGAGGGAAGGGGGGGGGGAGGGGTGGATGAGGGGGAGGGGGTGGGGTGTTGGGAGGAGGGGTAGGAGGGGGGGATGGGAGGGGCAGGGGGGGTGGGGGGGGGAGGGGGGGGTTGGGGAGGTGTCCAGGGGTGGGGGCAGTCTAGGGGTGTGGGGGTGTCCAGGGGTGTGGTGGGGGCTGTCTAGTGGGGTGAGAGTGTTCTGGTCTGTTTTTGGTAACATTGTGGTCTATTTCAGGGGTGTGGGAGGACTGTCCAGGTGTGTGGGAGTGTTGTCCAGGGGGTGGGGGTATATAGGAGGGTGGGGGTTTTCCAAGGGTGTGGGGGCTGTCTAGGGGGTGGTGGGGATGTATAGGGGTGTGGGGGCTGTCCAGGGGGTGGGGCTGTCTAGGGGTGTTGGGGGAGTGTCTTGGGGTGTGGTGGTGTTGGGGGGGGGGGGGGTTCTGGTCTGTTATGGTATGTTTTTGGCAAGATTTTGCTATGTTTCAGGTGATTTGGCTGAGCATAGCAGTGGTTCATGTTTATTTAAAAAAATTGTTTTTTTACATCGGTTATAAAATAACCGACGTAAAAAAGGCATCGTAATTTTTTATAACGTCAGTTTTTTAGAAACCAACATAATAACTTCATAGGAAATGGTTTTTACGTCAGTTATTTCATAACTGATGTAATAAATTGAAATGGATAGTTTTTTATGTCGGTTATTTTATAACTGATGTTGTAGATATGTTTTTACATCGGTTATTATATAACCGATGTTGAAAACCGCTTGGAAGAGAGGTTTGTCACGTTGGTTTTAGAAATAATAGACATGATAAACAACTCGGAATATTTCTTTATAATTTCGGTTATATAATAACCGATGTGAAAGGGTGTATATCACGTTGGTTATTAAATAACGGACTAAATACAGCACTCCTTCGAAGTGTTTTTCACATCGGTTTTTTTTTTCAACCGATGTGAAAAACGCATCAGATTTGTGTTTTTTATACCGGTTTTAAAATAATCGACGTAAAAAAATTTATTTATAACGTCTCCTATAATAACGTCAGCCAAAATCCGACTTTGAAAATAAAAAAATAACCAATGTAATAAACGTTTTCTGCACTAGTTTTTTATAATGTTTTTCTTTAGAGTTTAAAATATCAACTTTTAGAATTATAATTTGAATAAATAATCATAATTCTTAGATTCTTCAGGTAAATAATATATGAGGTTGAATTTTTGGGATTTTTTTAAATTAATTATTTTAAGCGAATAAGGAAAATCAAGTTTTTTACCAAAACTGTTAATTTTATGATTTTATAAGAAATACCTAGATGAAAATAAAACACTTTAATTATTTAAATATAAATTTATTATATAAAACTACGCTATTTAAGAAAACTATTTGGAATTTATAAATCCTATGATCAACATTTTATAGATTTATGTAATATTTCCCAATAAAAAAATATTTTTGGTCTATTTTTTCAATTAAAAATGATTTCTTTTAAATTATTTTTTTTATTGTTTTAAAATTCTTATAAAATTTATTAATTTTTTAATAAACCCATTTCTATCATGTAAATCAAATAAATTGATCATTTTATCCAAAAACAATTTAAGAAAAACAATATACATTTCCTAAAAAACTATTTTTACGTGCTACACGCGCTAATGTTAAAATTTATTTTCTTTCAAATATAAAATTTATATGATAAATATTATTTCATATTTATAATTATTAGTAAAAAATTATATATTTATGTTCATCCTATTTTTTTTATTAAATGTAAATTACTTAGGTAATAATTGTTTACCATGGTAAAACCAAAAATGTTAAAAGTAAATATTCTTTGAGTAAATGACTTAAAAACATTTTTAAAACATGTATGAAAATGTATTTATGAGGTAATTTTGAAATTATATCATCCCTAAATCCATTATTTTCTATATTTTAATCTTAGTTACATTTGTAACATGTGATCTTTTAATATAAATTTGGGATATTTACAAAAAAATGACATTCTCCCTACTTATAAAAGGGGTCTCTCACAACCCCTTAAAGACCATTCCAAAAATTCAATTTACTATTTAAAATATAAAAATTATCCTTCCCTTATAACACTATTATTTACATTACGTCTTTCATTATTTGATATTTTCTTACCATCTCCATTCAAAATTATTATTCTAATGGAAATCCCATGTCCTCAACATGAATAATATCTTTTTTCCGAACGTTTTTTTTCATACTGACTCTCCAAAACCTAATTCTATAATTCTTATATAAGTAAATAAATTTTTTAATGAACAATATTATGATATATGAATAATGGTTTACCACATTTTCTCTTTTTATTATTAAAAATGAAATTTCCATTCGTGTGTTGTATGGCCTACCCTGTTCACCAAGCAACGACTTACATTTTTTCCCAACACCTATATTAATAGATTATAAGGTGAAATTAAAGAATAAATGTTATAGATTTAGTATAATAATTATTTTGAATATAAAACACAAAACCACACTCTTTCTCTCTCTTTCTTCTAGAAATGAAAACATTAACTATGTGTTGTGAGGACTATTGGCTCTATGATGTAATGTGTCTCTTTTTTCATCTAGTTCCTTTTTTATATTTCAAACCATCATAAAATATAATTAACCACATTAATAATATCAAAATAATATCATTAAAATTATTTAATATTTATATTATTCCAAAAATAAACCACTTTCATACTCATAATCATCCATTTATTTTGTTTTGTTCATATTTGGGTCAATCTAACCACCTACATGAACACTACTATAAAATGTTATCATTGATGAATATAATAGTATAATTAATAATAATATATGATATAGATAATAAAATAAAGATTTTGTTTTGTTTTAGTAATTATAAAATTAATATTAAACAAATTAATTTAAATATCACTATTCATTTGTCAAAAAGTATAAGAACATACATATCTTCAATTTCATCTATAAGAAATGTAAAAAATATATTTCATTGAATGAAATTATGATTTTATAAAAAATTATAAATCATAATTTCATGTACATTGTAAGGTATTATATTGATGAAATTTGGGAAAATAGTGAATAGTAACACGTCTATTATGCAACTAGTTTAAAACAATTAAGAATTCTCACAATAAATATTGAAAATAGATAATAAATAACATATATAAATTAAAAGGAAAATTATAAAATATGTTTATAAATGGTTATATATATGAAAAAATAAATAGGTGACTAATATTGTTATTTTTTTATACAAGAGATTTTATCACTTTAGTGGAAGTCAGGAATTAAGGTAAGGGTTTGCGATAAATAAATTTTATTTCATTGATTTGTAGAATTTATTTTTGAATACTATTGTACAAAGTTTAAATTATTAATCTTAATGAATAAATTTATGGTATTTTATCCTCACTTTTTTTCTTTTAAAATTATTCCTTATTGTAAAGACCTATAAATTACATAGAATGTTTTTTTAAAATTATTTTGGATTATTACAAGTCTTCAAAAATTGACGGCTCATGATTCCGAGCCCATATGGGCCCGGAATGGAATTTTGAACTTATTTTAAGGTACGTTTAGTAAATGTACCAGTGGGATTTTCTAAATTTTGAACTGGTGCTCAGAATTGAAATATGAGAGCATAGTCAAATCTGCAGCACCGAGTTTCCCTTAAGGGAGGATTCACTTTGACTAGAGTAGCTTGGAAGAAAAAGATATATTTTAGACCTTACAAAAAAATCATAAAATAAATTAACAAAATTATTTTATTTTTTCTCCAGTGGTTGAGCGGCGGTGGTGGGGTCACTGAGTTGGCAAGCCATAAATGGATGGACAGTTTGTTTTTGTAACCACTTCTTTGAGAAATGAGAGGTTCATTGATTAAACTATTAATGAACCTCAATAAAGATTCTTTGCGTTAAACTCTCATTCTCTATATATTTAAGTGAGACTCAGTATGGAGTTTTGACATATCTTCATCAACCGAGGAATCTAGGAAGAAGGGATGCAACGTCTTCCACTGACAAGGAATGGAAGGTTGGACGTCGTTGTAGGGATCGATGATGAACGTCGTTGGCTTCAACGGACAAGGATTCTTCATCCACCACTGTTACCTCCACAACGAATCTCAAGGTATGGGGTTTATATTTGTAATGGGTTTTATTAATATTTTAATATGACGTATAAATTACTTCCACTTGTTATAATGCTAATGTAGAGGGCACGGGCCAAACGAACAAGGCATGGACCCTCTAATTATTGATTTTCATTGTGTTCTTCATGAGACAGTTTTCAACTTGATAGCAAGAAGAAACTGGGAGGCACTCAACGATGACAGTGTCCTGAGAGGGTCGTAGGTGCGTTCAGAAAGAGGAACAGACCACCAGAGCTCACCTGGTGGCCCGCAGAAGATCCACTGGTGTGGCACCAACAACCGATGTCAGGCGTTGAAGGCGGAGGTCGGGGCTCGCTAACCACAAATGAGGGCGGCACCACTCGGTGCCACAGTGGTTGGATAGGCGGCCGACAACGACTGGCTGTAGAGATGAAAGGTAGCGTGCCATCACCCATCATGGTGAGACAACCACGGCTTCAGGCCGTGGAAGAGGCTGAAGGGTACCCGCACCCAACGTGTCCTGCAGATAGGCAGGCGGCACCACCTGGTGCTATTAATCAACGAACCGAACGGCTCCATTGAGCCGTTCGACAGGCAGGTCGCACAAGTCGTCCGGCCGCACCACCATGGCCCATCCCTGTCGAGGAAGGCGAGGCTTGGCCAAACTAGTTCGGGGAGGCACTAGAGGGTTTGGTCCTAGCCGGGTTGGACCCGGACTGGGTCGGGTCGACCTAGACTTGGATGGCCCAGACCTAGACCCATTCAGGACCAGTTTCGCTTAAAAATCCTTATCTTGCAAACTAGACGTCGATTTGACGAACTGTCTATGAAACTGGGATCCTTAGAGAGAGAGTCCCTTTGATACAATACACCTGAGTTTCAGAGAAAGCTAAATTATGGATGGGATGGATCGACCTTGAATCCAACAGGGCCCTCAGCACTAAAATGCCAACAACTTAAAGACACGACGTCTGGTTGACGCGTCGTTTCTAGTTTTGGAAACCTTTTAACATGACAGATCTTTTGGTAACTTCTTTGTGGGACTTGGTGCCAGTTGAAAATGATTTATGTATTAAGGAGAGTTTTCTCCAAGGATCAATCATGTTTTGAGAGGGAATCCAGTTGCTGGTCGAGAGATGGAGTTTGTAGATAGATCATACGGAGGTTACTGTCATGAAATCCTATGTAGGTTATCACCTAGAGATCATATGTGGATCAACACCTAGAGATTCATTATAGATCAACACTGAGTGATCCTATGTGGATCAGTATCTAGAGACCCTGTGTGGATTAGAATTCTATTGACCCTATGTGGATCAGCATTCTAGCGACCCTATGATGATGAGAAGTATGATTCTAGATGAGGACCAGCCATAGAGCGGCCCGTCGTGGCTCAGTGACATACCAATTCTATGTGAGTCAGATCCGGTGTGGGTCTTGTGGGGGTTAGTACCTATTGATCCTGGGCGGGTCGTATCCTGTGGGGGTCAGTGGGGTTTATTACCCTATTGATCTGGTGTGGGTCAGATTCTGTATGGTAAGCAGTAGTGCCTCTTGACAGAATAAGATAGTCCAGCATTATGACTAATCATATGTACTTTTTCACTTTAGTTATACCTGTTTTTTGAGATCAGTCTTTTTCTTTGTGCTTTGTGATTGAGATCATGCTTTGTGGTTTTAATTTATGGAATTCTTGAGGGAACTTCTAGGTTCTTTGTGTCCTAACTAGTTATTGTTATACTCACCCATGCACGAGCATCACCAACACCTTATTGTTTCTTGTGCAGATGATGGTAAGTCTTGAATAAGACTCAGCGAGCAAGGATGTAACAGTGGATGGTGGAGATGGTTGACGTTGAGATCTATAGAGACTAGTTGTACCTACCCTTTAGGTAGGATCCTTAGTGGAAAATCTCAGGATCTGTTTTTTGTTTTTAGTTGTAGTTGTATCTTTTCAGTTGGGCTTATATTTCAGCCCCTTTACTTTTAGTAAAAACCTTTACTACTATAGTCTTACTTGATGGTTACATCTTATTCTATTCTTGGACTGTGTGTTTGTACAAGGTTTAAAGGAAATTCCTGCCTATTTTTAGGGATATGGCTTTCCAGTTCTAGTCACCAACCCCTGGCCTATAGAAGGCGGGCTTCGGGAAGTCACAACTCGGGCCTTGAGGGACAGGTTGTGACAAAGTGGTATCATAGAAGTATGTTCTACCAAAGAAGTAGGATTATGATCTTTTTAATGGATAAATAATGTTAAGTATTTTTAGGGTGGTTTTCTGTTCGAGGATTCATTTGCTGGTACGAAGGCTGACGTATCCATTCACCATGACCCTAATTTCTGATTTCCATCTCGGTTCATGAAAACACTAATTGTGTTTGTGTTTTTTGAAATGTTTTACTTTTGATCTCTTTGGAGTTAGCTCACCAGTTGAAACTTTTTTATTGTGGTGCACCAGTTTCTTTTCAAGATGTTGTCGTGTAGATAGCCAGTCAAGATTCTTAAGGGAGTATATGATGATGTCCCATTATGCAACGAGGCTTCGTTGCAGGGCCCTCTTACTGTGGTAGAACCTTCGTGTGGTGCACCAGAAGCACCACCACCTGTTAGGAAGTAGTTTCCACGAGCCCCACTAGAAGATGGCGCACACCTCCTGAGTGTGTTACATGAGTTTCTGTGGTAGAGGCCTTTGTGGTTTTGAGGTGAGAAAGATCACCAGGCCACTGAGGATTGGTAGGAGACTGTACCACTGGTTTTCCTCCTAGTTGGGACACCAGTATAGTATATGGTGATCCTATCATCTAGTTTATTCATAGGAACGATAAGAAGATGTTGGAGCCTAACACTCTAGTTACATGGTGAGGTGACCCTCACCTGGAAAGACATTAAGAGCCTCTTCAGGGCGGAGTTCATCTAAGAAACACTACACTCATTGCATATTTAGGGAATGTGGAACTTATAATATGTTAACTTATCAGTATCCTAATACTCACTGAGATTCAATGACCTCACGCGCAACTCCACCGACATGGTATGAGACCCATTTTTCAGGGGCATGGACCTTTGAGAAGGGTCTCTCGTGAGAGATCAGAGGGTTGATGATATCTCTGAATATCCTGATGCATGCTGGAGTGCTCGACCAAGCATTGTTGGAGGAGAGCTTCTTAGCTGAGCAAGCACCCAATATGAGAGCCACCACCAGACGATATATAGCCGAGTCATCTGTAGAAGGTCGTAGGAAGTTGACCCAGAGGTACAATCTGGACATAACCTCTGTTGGATTACCCTGGTACATAGGGTCAGAGGTGCGGAGCTTGTAAGGTAGAGGAGGTCAGCTAGGAGACAGAGTGTGTTACATGTGCAGCGGGTAGGGCCACATGGATCACAACTGCCCGACCAACTATATTGATGATCAGAAGATGGTTGAGGGACCATCAAGGTAGAGATAGAGATTCAATTGAGGAGGTCCATAGGGTGGTGGACGTAGCAGAGGAGAAGGTCGTGCAGTAAGCAGTGGGCAGTGATTCCAGGATCTACCGCCTCCACCACCAGCTGGTCCACCCCGACCGTAGGGAGTAGGTGGACATGGAAGAGAAAAACTACAAGGAGTTGAGACCTATGACCATGGAACACTGGATATGTTTATTGGTACGATCTCCATCTATTCCACCCTAGTTTCACTACGTATAGACACGGGTTCTAGTCACTCTTTTATTTCCACGACACTCGTTCGGATCTCAGAGATTATTACGGAGTCATTGGATCGATCTTTGCGATTAGATATCCCTATAGGAGATGATTTGATGATTACACACTGTTGTATGCAGTGTGAGCTCACTCTATGAAGTGAGAGTTTCGACTGTTATATCTTAGTAGCAGCCTTGAGGCCTTACGGCATCATCTTGGGTATAGAATGGAAATCCACCGTCTATGCTCGGATCGACTATTTTAGGATCATTGTGCGGTGTTTCCGTGAGGAAGGGATCAGGTTTACCTTAACCATTAAGGAGGGAACCTTTGCAACACAGGATGGACTATCTCGAAGAATGGTTCAGCCTATTACACCTCAGTTGGCTAGCCTCACCCTCAGAGCAGTTGACATGAGGAATATGAGATATCTTATAGTGGTGGACCAGTATGTTGATGTATTCCCTAATGATGTTTCGGGACTACCTCCCTATAGATAGGTATACTTTCACATCAACATTACCAAAGGACGGCATCAATATCTACACCAGCATATCGGATGGCTCCCGTGGAGCTTCCTGTGCTAAAGGTATAATTGGAGGACTTGCAGAGAAAGGGGTTCCTAAGCCCCATTATTTCTCCATGGGCATTCCCAATCTTGTTCGCCAGGAATCCAGATAGTAGTATAAGGCTTTGTGTGGAAAATCATTGCCAGAACTAGGTAATCATGAAGAGAAAGTATCCTCTATCGAGGATCAGTTCTCTCTTTAGCCAGCTGACAGGATCACGTTGGTTTTCAAAGATTAACCTCAGATTAGGCTATCACCAACTCAGGGTATGGGATGAGGACATACCGAAGACATCCTTCATATGTTGGTATGTCTATTATATGTTATTGGTGATGCCTTTTGGCATTCCCAATTCTCCCACAGTGTTCACTAGGATCATGAATAGGACCTTCTAGCCATACCTGGATCTCTTCATGGTAGTCTTCATTGATGACATCTTGATATATACAGTTTTAGAGGAGGATCACTCCACACACCTATTGATAGTTCTAGATACATTCCTAGAGCACTTGTTTATATAAGGCTCTCGATGTACCAGTTATGGATACGGAAAGTCTACTTCCTGAGGTATGTTATCTTGGAGGATGGAGTTGCAGTCGATCTGGTGAGGATAGAGGCAGTTCTTGCTTGGGAGCCACCTAGGAGTGTGACCGAGGTGCAGAGTTTTCTATGGTTGGTTGGGTACTACTAGAGATTCATTTTCGATTTCTCCAGAGTTGATTCACCCTTATCATCCTTGATGGAGAATGGGCAGCCTTTCTTATGGATAGATAAGTGCCTACAAAGTTTTCAGGAACTGAGGTAGAGACTGATGGGTGCCCCCATCTTGAGGCTACCAGAAGAGGGCGTTGGGTATGTAGTCTACTGTGACGCTTTAGGGACCGGACTAGGTTGTGTCCTGATGCAATATTGAACAGTTATTGCCTACATCTTATAGAAACTGAGATAGTATGAGCATAACTACGTAACCCATGACCCGATGTTAGCAGGAGTAGTCTTTGTGTTATAGCTGTGGTGGAACTACATGAGGGGTGAATGGTTTACTGTTTAATTTGATCATAAGAGTCTCATGTATATCTTCTCCTATAAGGATTTGAACCTGAGGCAGCAATGATGGCTAGAGTTCCTCCAAGACTATTACTTTTATATAGTCTATACTCTTGGAAAGGGGAACGTAGTAGCAGACACACTCCATAGGAGGTTTGGTCTACAACTATTGAGTGAGGCAACATAGCATCTAGTAGTGTTGCAGATATCATTGAGGGATAGATATGGATAAAATTACTTCCATACTATGACTGTCACTCCCCCACTTCTATAGTGATATTGTAAGTCACGACATGGGGATGTTGAATTTGTGGCCCGATGGGCTCTGATATCCTCAGGACAAGCACCTGAAGGATTTTTTGAAGGTTGGAGGCACATCGCCCTCTTTAGAGGATGAACCATGGTACCAGTGATGATATGAGAGGATGTGTTGATGGAGTTCCATACATCCCATTTAGTGGTACATCATGGAGTGATGAATATGTACAAGGACCTCCAGCGTCAGTACAGGTTTCCAGATATGACGAAAGAAGTGGTGAAGTTTGTATGTGGATGCCTCACATGTCAGCTAGTGAAGACTGAGCATCAAGTACCAGTAGGCTTACCTCATCCACATGAGGCACCAAAGTGGAAGTGGGATGGTATATCCATGGACTTCCTGATGGGTCTACCATGTACATCTAGGGGTCCTGATTCCATATGGGTGATCATTGCAGACTCACCATGTCGGACCACTTCCTACAGCTTCGAGAGCAGGGATCAGTAGATGGATTCAGATGCCTCTACATGCAAGAGATTTTGAGACTTCACAGGGTACAATCGGTGATCGTCTCAGATCATGATTCTCGTTCTAAATCCTGCTTGTGGAAGGTATTTTAGGAGGTGTTTGGGAATCAGCTATGATTGAGAACCACCTTCCATCCACAGACTGAAGGTCAGACGGATCAGACCATACAGACTCTCGAGGACATGATTTGTGGTAGTGTCCTCGATTTTGGCTGTAGTTTGGAGGACCACCTTCCCCTGGTAGAGTTTTCATACAAAAATACTTGTCACTCCACTATTTCCCTGGCGCTGTTTGAGGCCTTGTATGGGCGACATACCCATGGGAGTCAGCACTTATGGATCTAGAGTTGTTACAGGCTACCATAGAGAAGGTACATATCATCCAGGATTGGATGAAGACTGCACATAGCCAGAATAAGTCTTATGACAACAATAGATGGAGACCATTGGAGTTTGATGAGGGAGATCATGTCTTACTAGGGGTCTCACCCCATCGAGGATTATGTAGGATTGGTCAGGGTGGAAAGCTATATCTAAGGTTCATCATACCTTTCTAGATCCTCAGCAGAGTAGGTGAGGTGGCATACTGTCTAGCTCTTCCCCTAAAGATGAATTGGGTGCACAATGTTTTCCACATGTCATAGTTGAGGAGATACATGCATCTTCCATCAAACATTATCGACTGGGGTGATATCGACGTCGATGATGGGGAAATGTTTGTGGAGTTCTTGGTGGAGAAATAGGATTGATAGGAGCAGGTCCTTCTTGGGTGGTCAATTCCCCTGGTGTGATTTCATTGGTAGCATAAGAATCTACAGGAGAGAACATGGATGTGGGAAGCTCTGATACGTGCTCAGTAACCCTTTTTTGTTTCCATAGTTTTTTTAACTTTTGGGGATGAAAATCCCTAAAGTGGGATAATGTAAAGACCTGTAAAATCCATGTTATTTTTTTAAATTATTTGGGATTATTAAGAGTCTGTGAAATTTTATGGTGCTTGATTCTCAGGCTCAATTCTCCTATAATGTAATTTTGATCTTTTGTTAAGATACGTTCAATAAAAAAACACGTGGTGTTTTCAAGCTTTTCTACTTGTTCAAGGAATTGTAATCTAAGAGCACCGTTTAATCTGCAGTGCTAGGATTTTCATAAGGGAGGATTCACTTCAACCGCGGTAGGTTGGGAGAAAGAGAAAAAATTTAAACTTTATAAAAAAATAATAAAATAACTTAACAAAGTTATTTTATTTTTATCTAGCGGTTTTTCAGCGGTGGTGGGGCCGCTGAGTTGTCAAGACATTAATGGCTTGACACTTTTTTTCATAACCACTCCGTTGAGAGATTAGTGGTGAATTAATTAACTTATTAATGAACCTCATTAATGCTTCGTTGAGTTAAACTCTCATCCTCCATCTATTTAACTGAATCTTGGGTTGGAGTTTAGACACAGGTCCCTCAAGTAAGGAACCTCTGACGTAGTGACGCAACATTTTCCACCGACAAGGAATGGAAGCTTGGACATCGTTGGAGGGATCAACAATAAACTCTAGTAGATTCAACAAACAAGGACTCTTCATCCACCACCACGTCGTCCCTATCGAATCTCAATGTAACACCCCGAGATTTTATGAAAAATATTCTTTTTAATTTCATTGATGTATTCTGTTGTACGCTACACCAAAAGGATCTTACACTACACGCATCCCTAACATGGTTTTCATTACACTCAATCACGACCTTCCACAATAGCGTGTGTTGTACGCAATACCGAGATTCACTAAACAACGATATGTTATATTAACTAGCTGTTATTAATAGTAATACCCACTTTTTGGAATTTTATAAATTTTATCTTTCGAAATGGACTCAATTTTTGGATTTGGAATATCAAAATTATCCTAGGGTGAATTTTTTGTATTTTTTTGAAAACATTCAATTTTTGATTAATAGTGAAAACAATGGGTTACTATTTAAAAAAAGAATTTTTATTTAAATAATTATCTATTATATTTAAATTTATTTTAGGTCCAAATTGATACCTAATACATATATAAGTTCAATGTAATTTATTTGAGTCATTTTATAATAATTTTAGACATATAAAAATTTTATTGAACTTTTCACCGTCTTTTACACACCTCCAAGGAGAGTTTGAAAATTTACAGAAAACCTAATTTTACCGCTTCTTCTAGTGGAATTTTGAAAATCCGAGAGACACAGTTAATATCAAGGTGTAAAATGTGGTTCAATAAGATAAAAATAATTTTTTTGAATAGTAACTTTTTACTTTTATTTACCATGGTTAAAAGTAAATAGGGTAATTAAGGTTAAAAATGATATTATTATTACCATAAAAAATGTCCTAATTCTATTGGATAAATGTAATTCGACCAAAAACAAAATTAAGAATAAAATATTACCCTTTATTTCCACTTGGATTACATTAGGACATTTATTATTATTTTATTTAAAGAAGAATTAAAATAGTTAAAATAAAATTTTAATAAGTAAAACATTTTTAATATAGGGTTATACATTAGATAAATTCGACTATAAATATTCCGTAGAAAGATAAAAAGATTTAATATATAATTTTATTTTATTTATAATTTTTAGACATTAAATAATTTATTTTATTAATGACACAATGATGATGCAGTAATTACATTATTAATGAAATATTACCATAATTGATGTTATAAATACCCAAATAAATGAAATTTTATACTTTTTATGAATTACACTAATTTTATAGGTCAATATGACATGTTAGTATTGATTTAATTAACTTTTTTAGGACTAATAATGATATTATTATTTTCAATAAAATCAAGTACCAAATAGTGTCAAAATTGACATATAATAGTTTTTAAAACAAATATTATATTATTAATTTTTGTTTTATTTCTCAAAATATAAGGTTAGGCAAAATTACATAGATAAGGATATATATATTATTAATTAACCACTTGGGGTTCGTTTTTCAAGTTATAGTAATTTTAATAAACATATAGTGAAAGAAAACAAAAAGACACAGTAAAAGTTAAATTATTTAACAATGAGTTAAATCTAAATGATAAGGATACAATAGCAACCTAAACATGTCTAAAACCTATTGGTTTAAGTTATTTAGACCCATAACCACCTTATATTCTAAATAAATCAATTTGGAGCTATTAAAACCCAATATGACTTTATTTAAAATAATATTTTATGTTTTCCTAAGGTTCCCCTCTCCTCCCTTATAAAAAGGGAACCCCTTCCCTCTTCTCTTCATACCCTTTTGATCCTTGAATCTCAGAAAAGCCATGAAAATGCCTCTTCTAAACCTCTATATTTATATCATATAGGTTCTGCTCTTCTCAAAAGACCAACTCTAGTGCCCAAAAAAGCAGTTTAAAGGAGGTGCGTCAAAGAAGAGGTAATCTCTTCTAAAGATTCTTTCAAGTTTCTTTCTTCTTCAACTTGTTATTCATTAGTTGTTTCATTATAAAGTAATAACATTAGTATTAATTATATACTTATATATTATTACAAATATGAAACAACCCCATTTCACCTTCTATCAATCCTACAGAAAACAAAATCACCGTGCTTGCGTACGTACGGAATACCGTCTCCACGCCGTGGTGTAATCTATTTTTCCACCACCACCTTAATTGGATGGGTATAATGGTGTAAAGAATGACTATATATGATTATTATAACATCATACTGATTCTATTATATTAAATAATCAACTCCAATTCCATTCAATAAATATGGGAATGATATCATCGCTCGTGCGTACGTACGGATTACCGTCTCCACGACGCGATGAGATTCATATTCCAGGTTAAAAATTCAAGGATGATTATAGTGTATATATAATAATTAATCATGAAATATATGACATAAAAATAATACTTGATTTATTTCATCTACTTAATTCCATTCATGTCAATAAGGAAAGGAGAACAACATTCATGCGTACGTACGGCCTACCGTCTCCATAAACGGTGTATTTCATTTCATTCATCTATATCATATATATATATATATAATGAATCTATATGATATATAAATCATGATTTACATTCTGTAAGTAATTGAATCATGATATAAGTAAATATAATATCAAGAACAACAAATCATGAAACATACAATAAATAAAATGATTTTACCCAACATGCTGCTTTAACATGGAATTTATAAAAGAACGGGTATTATAAAGTCATAATTGAACTATATATGATATCATAAAAATGAATATGATTCTGTAATAAGTCAATAACATTATTTAAATCATTATTCATGATGTCTGGAAACATACGAATCATATCAGACATAAGGTAAGGGATAATTATTCCAGTCTCATTCTTAACCAAGATTGTTTATTCGTAAGTATTTACTGGGGTTATTTTTATCATCCATGTCTATGTTTTCTAAAAATGTTTTCATAAAATGTGTAGTATTATTCAATGTATTTTTAAAGTCATTTTTTACCTTTTATTACTTTTACAACATGGCTTGGAAGGAATCTTTATTTTGTTTACCATACGAGGTACTTTTTGACTTTTCTGACAAAAGTACGGGGAGAATGTTTTTTTAACTTATACGGGATGAACGGATTTTTACGGTTGTATAACGCCTCATTTTCATAAAGCATACTCTACAATATTTTATGAATATTTTCAACAAAATACTTTTCTTTTAAAATTGCATGTAATTCTGTGAAGAGAAAATGATTTTGAAGAAGAAAGGATATTTTCTTCAAGAATTCATTTCAAGTGTTTTATCAAAACCATTTTCCATCTAAGATGACATTATTTAATATGTGTATGTTTCAAGTATAATGTCTCTATGACTTACATAGTTTCACATTTCTTATGATAAAATATCCATTTGTTTTATATGGGTTATGTGATGATGGGATGATGTTTATGAAACCCATTTTATTCTTTGGGTTATGATGAATGTTTTAAGTTTTTTTGTGGCACAAGTAAGAATAATTTCATTATGAGATGGGTGGGACCAATATCTCCCTCCAATGAATTGGGTAAAGATTGTGGTACCTATATCTCCATCCAATTCATTGGGTACTGATTTATATCTCATGATATAGACATGGCTGGAATGGTAAGTTAATCCGGTTCAGTGTTAGAGAATGGAAACGAGGAGTGAACTCGATTCAGAAAGGGACTTTGTCCACTAAGATGGTCTTGGAAGTTATGCCTTGGATACTATGGAAATCATATCATGTTCTTAATGGTTTTCCACAATTACGTGTTTTATTCCCATGCTATTTTATCATGATTGATGTTCCCTTATGATATATGCCTTACGTACTTCCTAGATTCATGTCTTTTCTCAAGATTTTGATGTTTAGATTTTATGTTCAAGTTTTTTCATTCAAATGTTTATGGATTGTTTTATGTTATCTATGGTTACCCTTACTGATCATTTTAGATCACCCTTTCTTTTATGTTTTCTTTTCCCCAGGATTTAAAGAAAGGTTCTAGGTAAGAAAATAATAGGGGAAGATCTTTATGGGAGATGTTGAAGATATTTCACAAAGATTAGAAGATTATATTATGAGTTTCCAAAGACACTAAACTATTATGGTCCTTTGGTGTCTATTTTTTTATGTATTAAGTATTCCAAAAAAGTAAGTTAATGTCCATTTACGTCAAGATTTGGATCTCTATAGTTGGTATCAGAGGAATGGTTTAGTTAACCTTTGGAAACTAGGATGCGAAAACTTTAGTGAGATCCCTAGAGATATTTCTACAGTATGTATAGGGATGTCTCTAAGGTTAAGTATACATATAGATTATAGTCCTAGAATTGATCTAATGATCATAGAATTAAACCTAAGATGTTGGATATTGAAGGTACTCCCCCTTAATTATGTTGTTTTTCCCTAGCATGATTTTTGCCTCCCACACTATTCTTTTTGGGTTTTAGATGATGGATGGAACTCTAGGGAACCATGTTTGTCAATGTAATGGACAATGCAATGACTGTCCTCCTAAACAGACCAATGTCATGGGAGATGGAGTGAAAAACCTTATTTCTATACTTACACAAGCTATGAATCATTCTGGACATCCAAATGAGCAGAAAAAGGAACAATATTCTATTGAGACCTTCATGAGGCAATGTCCACCTTCTTTTAGTGGGTCTTCTAATCCACTTATTGCTGAACAATGGATCCTTACCATTGAAAAGATATTTTCCATACTTCACTGTTCGGAACATGAAAAATTCATTCTGGCTATTTACCGTTTAGAAGGTGAAGCAGATCAATGGTGGACTCTAATTAAGAATACAAGGCCCCAAGATGAAATTGAATCCATGGAATGGGACGAGTTCAAGAACTTGTTTTTCAGTAAGTACTTCCCTCTTATTATTCGAACGAAGATGGAAAATGAATTCTTTGATCTTATGTAGAAGGATGACGAATCTGTTGGTATATACGAAGAAAATTTTACAAGACTTTCAAGGTATGAATCTAGCTTTATCATCCAACCTAAAAGTAAAGTTGATCGATTCTTCAGTGGCTTAAAACCATGTCTTCGAAGGGAATTAACTATAAGAGACTTCTGTAGCTATGAATAAATTGTGTGTTGTACTATCAAGGTAGAACTGGAAGTTGGTGTAACATATCCATATCATGGGTTTGACACGAAACGAAATATGGAGTTCAAGGAGAAATCTAAGAATAATGGTGAAAAGAAGAAGAATGTTTCTTTATGATCAAAGTGTGGAAAGAAGCATGGTGGAGGTTGTCTTAAAGGGACTAGAAAAGGTTTTAAGTGTGGAAATAAGGTCATCGAGCAGCTGAGTGTCGATGTAATGGAAAAATTGTTGCTAATGATGTGAATAAAGAAAATACTCTAGAGAACGCACCACCAACACTTCAATGCTTCAAGTGAAAGGAAATGGGGCATTATTCTAATCAATGCCCTAATCTAAGGGTTAATTATGATCAACATGAGAAACCACTTAATGCAAAGGATAAAGGGAAGTCACATGCGATCACTATTTGTGATGTTGAGTATGACAATGATTTTGTGTAATGATTACGTGTTTATGTAATGGGATTTCAAAATAGTATCATCGAATCTCATTTATGGTATCATGGAATTTTGGAATATCTATGTATTGGTTTTCAATAATTATATGGTACCGATAACCCTGAAAAGTGATTTAAATATTTTTGGAAAGAAGATGATATCCGCATAATGAAGGGATAAAGAGATAATGAAATGACCTCATGACTGATATAAGGACAAAGTGATATCATGGTTTGAGTATGTAGAAATTTTGGGATTTTGGTATGTGAAAAGAGTTAACTTTTGATAGCATTCATGTTTTCAATAAGGTTATATGTTAATTCATGTTTCAAAAGAATACATGAGTAAGGTATTCACATGTTTTGAATGTGACCAACAAGATATATCTTATGATATATGGGGGATAAATGATGGTATTCACGTGCTTGTTATGTGACCTTTCAAGTAATTGTTTTCTTTATACTATGAGCTTGGACAGAAGTATTTTGTATAAGCATAAAGATTGGAATAGATTAAGTTATACATAAGATAGAATTTTTTTTTCAATTTTTTGCAGTATTGTTATTATAAGGTAGTTTTAGAAAAAGGGACAACCTACAGGACGGGAGACAACCTATCACGTTGGACAAGGCTGTGGGAATCGAACCCACAACTGAAGTGCGACATGCCTTTATTTCCTACCACTGGCCTATAGGATGTCCCTAGTTAGTAGAAACTAGTTTTATTATATTAATCAGTATGATAGATGAAGTATAAGTCCATTTTTGGAATCATGTATGATTAACCTCACCATAGATGGACTTATGTATATTTCGCAACTTTTGCTAACCATTTGTTTGAGACATATGGAATAACCAATCATTCTATCACATGATCTGCTAACACCTCACGAATGAAAAATTCAACTTCATTTCTTAAAGAGATGAAGAGGAAATTGTTCAAGGCATGAACAACGGTGAGATTATACCGAAATAAAGTAAGTATTTCTTCTAATTCAAATTCTTCAACTTTAGGGAAATGATCTTGAAAACCAAAAATGTTTTCCTAGTTCCCTTATATCCGATGAATCGGATGGTACCCTAGATCATCACAAATTTATGGCTTTGTGATTGTTGGATTTTTCATAGCCATGTTCTCTACCACTCACCATCAGAACATGATGGTTATATTTCTCTTCCACATCCATATTTTCACATATGTTCTCCTGTGTGGAAACCCAGTGATTAGTTAATTTGGGTAACCGTTACATTTCATACTTTAGTTTTCAAAGATAAGTTTTGGTATTCCTTTTTACGATGTGGGTTTCTATTAAAGAAACTTTTGAGTAGTAAACCATTTATAACTCTGACGAATTTCAAGGGCGAAATTCATTTTAAGGGGGGTAGAATGTAACACCCCGGGATTTTATGAAAAATATTCTTTTTAATTTCATTGATGTATTTTGTTGTAAGCCACACAAAAAGGATCTTGCACTACAGGTATCCCTGACTTGGCTTGCATTACATGCAATCACGGCCTTCCATGATAGCGTGTGTTGTACGCAATACTGAGTTTCAATAAACAACGATATGTTATATAAACTAGCTGTTATGAATAGTAATACCCAATTTTTAAAATTTTATATATTTTATCTTTCGAAATGGTCTCTATTTTTGGATTCAGAATATCGAAATTATCCTAGGGTTAATTTTTGGTATTTTTCTGAAAACTTTCAATTTTTGATAAATAGTGAAAACACTGGGTTACTATTTAAAAAATGACTTTTTATTTAAATAATTATTTATTTTATTTAAATTTATTTTAGGTCCAAATTTATACATAATACATATATACATTCAATCTAATTCATTGGAGTCATTTTATAATAATTTTATACATATAAAAATTTTATTGAACTTTTCACCGTCTTTTACCCACGTCCTAGGAGAGTTTGAAGATTTACATAAAACATAATTTTACCACTTCTGTGAGTGTAATTTTGAAAATACGAGAGGCATGGTTAATATCAAGGAGTAAAATTTGGTTCAATAAGATAAAAATAATTTTTGGTGAATAGTAACTTTTTAATTTTATATACCACGGTTAAAAGTAAATAGGGTAATTAAGGGTAAAATGATATTATTATTACCGTAAAACATGTCCTAATTCTTTTGGATAAGTGTAATTCGACCAACTACAACCTTAGGAATAAAATATTACCCTTTACGTTCACTTGTATTAGATTAGGACATTTATTATTATTTAATTAAAATAAAAACTAAAATAGTTTAAATCAAAGTTTAATAACTAAAACATTTTTAATGTAGGGAGATACATAAGATAAATTCGACTATAAATATTCATTATATAGATAATAATATTTCATACATAATGGTATTTTATTTATAATTTATATACATTAAATAATTTAATTTATTTATTACCCAATGATGATGTAGTAATTACCTTATTAATGAAATATTAACATAATTGATGTTATAAATAACCCAATAAATGTAATTTAAGACTTTTTATGAATTAAAATAATTTTATACGATAATATGACATGTTAGTATTGATTTAATAAAATTTTATTGAACTAATCATGCTTTTATGATTTTCAGAAAAATCAAGTACCAAATAGTGTCAAAATTGACATATAATATTTTTTAAAACACATATTATATTATTAATTGTTATTTTATTCCTAAAAATATAAGCTTCATCCAAATGACTTAGATAAAGATATATATATTAATAATTAACCACTTTGGGTTCGTTTGTCTTGTTATAGTATGTTTATTAACCATATAGTGAAAGAAAACAAAAAGGCACGGTAAAAGTTAAATTATTTAACATAGAGTTAAATCTAAATGATAAGGATACAATAACCACCTAAACATGTCTAAAACATATTTGTTGAGATTATTTAGACCCATGCTCATATTATCTTCGAAATAAATCAATTTGGAGCTATGAGAAACCGAATATGACTTTATTATAAAATAATATTTTATGTTTTCTAAAGGTGCCCCTCTCCACCCTTATAAAAAGGGCACCCCTTCCCTCTTCTATTCAAACCCTTTTGAGCCTTGAAGATCAGACAACCCCTACCAATTACACTTCTCAGCCTCTCTAGGTATATAATATAGGTTCTGGTATTCTCAAAAGACCAAATCTAGTGCCCTAAGAAGAAGTTTAAAGGAGGCGCATCGAAGAAGAGGTAATCTCCTCTAACGATTCTTTCAAGTTTCTTTCTTCTTCAACTAATTCTTCTCTCGTTGTTTCATTCTAAATAAATAACATAAGTATTACTTATATTCTGATATGTTATTATAAATATTAAAAACCCCATTTCACCTTCTATACATCCTATGGAAAATGAAATCACTCCGCGTGCATACGTACAGAATACCGTCTCCCCGCCGTGGTGTAATCTGTTCTTCCACCACCACCTTACTTGGATGCGTATAATGGTGTAAAGAATAAATATATATGATTATTATAACACAATAATTATTCTATGATATTAGGAAATCCACTCCAATTCCATTCAATAAATATGGGAACGATATCATCGCTCGTGCATACATACGGATTGCCGTCTCCACGACGCGATGTGATTCATTTTCCATGTTAACAATTCAAAAATGATTATAAAGTATATATAATAATTAATCATGAAATATATGACATAATAATTCTACTGGATGTATTTCATCTACGTAATTACATTCAAGTCAATAAGGAAAGTAAAACAGCGTTCATGCGTACGTACGGCCTACCGTCTCCATGAACAGTGTATTTCATTTCATTCATCTATCTATTATATATATATATATAATGAATATATATGATATATAAATCATGATTCACATTATGGAAGTAATTAAATCATTATATAATTAAAAATAATATCAATAACAACAAATTGAAACACGTACGATAAATAAAACGATTTTACCCAAAACGCTGCTTTAACATGGAATTTATAAAAGAAAGGGTATTATAAAGTCATAATTGAACCATATATGATATCATAACAATGAATATGATTCTGTACTATGTAAATAACATTATTTAAATCATTATACAGGAGTTCTGGATACATACGAAGAATATCGGACATAAGGTAAGGGATAATTATTCCAATCTCATTCTTACCTGAGATGGTTTATTCATAAGTATTTACAGGGGTTATTTTTATCATCCATGTCCATGTTTTCTAAAACTATTTTCATAAAATTTTTAGTATTCTTCCATGTATTTTTAAATTCATGTTTACCCTTTTATGACTTTTACCACAAGGTTTGGAAGGAATCTTTCTTTTGTTTACCATACGATGTACTTTTTGACTTTTCCGACAAAAGTACGAGGAGAATGTTTTTTTAACTTATACGGCATGAACAGATTTTTACGGTTTTATAATGCCACTTTTTCATGAAGCATACTATAAAATAATTTATGATTATTTTCAACAAAATAATTTTCTTTTAAAATTGCTTGTAATTTTGTGAAAAGAAAATGATTTTGAAGAAGAAATGATATTATCCTCAATAATTCATTTCAAGTGTTTTTATCAAAATCATTTTCCATCTAAGATGACATTATTTCATATGTGTATGTTTCAAGTATAATGTCTCTATGATTTACATGGTTTCACTTTTCTTATGATGAAATATCTATTTGTTTTATATAGGTTAAGTGATGATGGGATGATGTTTATGAAACCCATTTTATTCGTTTGGTTATGATGAATGTTTTAGGTTTATTTTGTGGCAAAAGTAATAATGATATCATTATGAGATGGGTGGGACCTATATCTCCCTCCAATTAATTGGGTAAAGATTTATATCTCATGAGATATACATGGATGGAATGGTAAGTTAATCTGGTTCAGTGTTACAAGACTGAAATGATGAGTGAACTCGATTCCGAAAGGGACTTTGTCCACTAAGATGGTCTTGGAAGCAATGCCTTGGCTACTATAGAAATAATATGATGTGCTTAATGGTTTGCCACAATTACATGTTTTATTCCCATGCTATTTTATCATGATTGATGTTCCCTTATGATATATGTCTTACGTACTTCCAAGATTCATGTATTTTCTCAAGATTTTTATGTTTATATTTTATGTTCAAGTTTTTGCATTCAAATGTTTATGGAGTGTTTTATGTTATCTATGTTTATGCTTACTGAGCATTTGTGCTCTCCCTTTTTTTTATGTTTTCTTTTCCCTAGGATTTTAAGAAAGGTTTTAGGTAAGAAAATAAAAGGGGATGATCTTTATGGGAGATGTTGAAGATCTTTCACCAATATTAGAAGATTATATTCCCTCTTTCCAAAGACACTAAACTATTACGGTCCTTTGGTGTCTATTTTTGTGTTGAATTAAGTATTCCGCAAAATTAATGTAATGTCCACGTACGTCAAGATTTGGGCCTCTACACTCAAGGTAGGGGGTTTATGTTTGGAATGAGGTTTTTCATTATGTTAAAATGAGCTATAAATTACTCCCACATGTTATAATGCTAACGTGGAGGGTGCATGACAATAGAACAAGGCCCGTACACCCTGACACTTGATTTTTGTTGTATTATTCATGGGAAAATTTTCAACATGACGACAAGTGGAAACCATGAGTCACGCAATGACGGTAGCATTATAGGAGGGTCGTGTCCACATCCGGAAGGAAGAACCGACCACTAGAGCTAACCAACTAGCCCGCAAAAGATCTTCCGACACGACAGTAGCGTGGTAGCACTAGCAACTGATATCGGTGGTCATCATTTGTGGATGAGGGAAACACCATGGTGGTAGGACATGCAGATGGTAATAGCCAGCCGTAGAGATGGGAGGCAGTGCATCATCACGTGCCTCGGTGAGACAGGACGCGGCTTCAAGCCGCAACGGAGGTAGAAGGGGACCTGATCTCATCCAATTCTGCGGAAAGGAAGGCGATGCCACCTGGCACTACCAGTTAAGGAGTTGAAGGCCTCTTTTGATCCATTTAGTAGGTAGACCGTTCGAAACCCACCCGGGTTTCCCCAGCCGATGGGATGAGCTGCTGCGGCCCTGCCCTGCCTAGCCAGGGCGAGTTGGGATGGTCTGTATCCCTACAGGCTGATCCCACCATGGCCCAGCCCAACCGGGCCATCCCAGGATGGTTCGGGCTAGACCAGGTCAGTTCGGGTAGGACCCAGACCCATTTGGTCCCAACTTCACTTAAAAAGTTGTATCTTGTGAACCGAAAGTCTGTTTGACCAATAGTTTATGGGGCTGGGATCCTTGGATTGAGAAGGTACTTTTGAAATAATTCAATGCATTTTTGTAGAATGTTTGAGTATGAATGGGTGGATCGACCCCAAAATGAACTGTTCCATCATCACTAAATTGCCAATAACTTAAAGATCAGGTGTCCAGTTGACGCACCATCTATTGTGTTGAAACCCTTTTAACATGACAGATAGTTTGTTAAATTCTTTGTGGGGATTTTTTTCAGTTGAAAAAAGACTGATGGCTGGAGGAGAAGTTTCTCCTAGGATCGATCATGTTTTGAGAAGAAATACAGTGGTTGGATGGGAGATGTAGGTTAGAGACAGATCATATTGAGGTTAGTACCAAGCAATCCATTGTGGGTCAGCACCTAGTGATCCTCTGTGGATCATCACCTAGTGATCTTTTATAGATCACTACTTAACAAACATTTGTGAATCATCACCTAGCGACCATGTGTGGGTCCGAATTCTAGAAAAACTATGTGGTTTAGAATTCTAGAAAGCCTGTGTGGATCTGTAGTGCGCGACCTGATGAGCACCAGCCTTAGAGAGGCCCGTCGTGGATCAGCGACATACTTATCCTAGGTGGGCCAGATCATGTGTTGGTCTTGTATGTGTTAGTACCTTTCAATCATTGGAGGGTCTTACCATGTGTGGGACAGTGTGGTTTAGTACCTATCAATCCTGGGAGGTTCAGATCCTTTATAGGTTAGTAGGGGTTAGTACCTGTCTATCCTATGTGGGTCAGATTTCATTTGGTCAGAAGTAGTTCCACTTAACAGAAAAACATATATAATCAAACTTTATGACTAATCATATGTACTTATATACTATAGATATACCTTGTTTTTGAGAAAAGTATTTTTTTTTGGGCTTTGTAATTGAGATCATGCTTTGTGGTTTCCCTTTGTGAAATTCTGAGAGACCTTCAAGGGTCTCGGGGTCCCTACTGGATATTTTTATACTAACCCATGCACGGGCATCACCCGCACCTTCTTGTGTCATCTACAGACGACGGGAATCCTTGACTGAGACATGAGGAGCTTGGACCTATTGGTGGATGGCAGTGACAGTTGATGTGGAGAGCATTGGAGATGATTTGTACCTACCCTTCAGGTAGAATCCTCAGTGGAGGATCTCATGTTCTATTTTTTTAGTTGTGGATGTGTCTTTTCAATTGGGATTGTATTTCAGTGCCTATACTTTCAGTACACACCTTTACTATAGCAGTTTTAAATTCATGGTTACATCTTGTTGTGTTCTTGGACAGTGTGTTTATACTGGTTTAAATTCAATGCCTTCCCATTTTTAGGGATACACTTTTCCAGTGCTGGTCACCAACCCTTGGCCTATGGAAGGCGGGATCGGGGTAGTCATGGGTCGGGCCCCAAGGGATGGGTCATAACACATATAACATCATTATCCATTGATTCTGAATTTAAAAATTATGTTATTTCTAAGGGTTTATGCTTACTCAATTTTCCTTAATTGAGTTACAAATGTTTTTATATAACTCTATTGTTCCAAGATTGATTTTTTCAACCTATTGAATGTTTTTTTGGTTTTTATTCCTTCCAATACTAGTTTCTAAAACCCTTCCTTATAACCTACTTATCAAATTATTCTAACCATAATGATTTTTTTTATTATAAGGGTTTATGATAACTCAATTATTATACATTAATATAGAAAAATTTTCATTGAACTCTATTATTCTAGCTATGATTTATTATACATAATTAATACATTGTATGTTATTTACCACTTCTTTTACAAGGATCTATAATTAATCCTCACAACCTCATTATCAAATTATTGTTTCCTAAATGATTTTGTTACATGTAATGGTTTCTAATCTCAATTTTCACCCCTTGAGAAAAATTTATTACTATACACCGTGTTTTCTCTTCTATGGTGTCTATAACAAAAAATTTAATATTTTTAAACTTGATTACATAATAATTTGTGCTGTATAATTTTTCATTTTAAATTTAATACTTTAATGGGGTTTTATTTAGAACATTATTAAATCATAAGGATTCTTTGTCTCAAATTTCAATTACATGAGATATGATTTTGTTATACACTATTTTTGTTATTTTTTGGTGTACTTAATACCCCTTTTATATCTTATATCATGATTATATCATTATTCGTGGTAGTTAATGATCCATTTGAAATTATATTCTTCAAGGTGTTTTGATTCGAATGTTATTAAAACCATAATTGTTTTTTGTCTCTATTATTACTTCCTTGAGACATGTTTGATATTGTACACAATATTTTCTTTTATATAGTGTTTTCACATCCCAATTTACTTTATGCAAAAGTAATACCTATTATTTAATTATATTTTAATTTCATGTTTTCCCCCTCGTGTTATTCTGATAATTATGTTACACTTTACATAAGGTTTATTGTATCTTAAATTTTCTTCATTGAAATTTGACTTGTTTTTAAAAAAAATTACACTTTTTTTGTATATATAATTATTTTTTAATACCTTATAAATCCTCTCATATTATTTTTTCTAGGGGATTAAACTCATGGAAATCCACCAATGAATTTTTCTTTCTAAGGCATCCTCTATTATAGGCATGATTTCCTATCTAATTCCTTCCCTCCATGAATACCTTATTATTTACTACATTTTTTGAAGGGAATTCACTTAGATATCCATAAATGTATTTATTAGGTAAATTATTGGCATTAAATTATACCAATTACTCTATAAAAGTATATTTTGAAGGATTGTGATATATAAATCTTTTCTATTTATTTTTTGGGAGAATATTGATAATCCATATACTTGTTATCGCAATAAGTATACTTGTTAACATATAAGGAAATATGATTATGTGTTGTATATTTTAATAATTACTTAATATGATTGATATATTAGACATAATTATTGATGTGTTTGAGTAAAATAGCCTATAAATGCAATGATTAGTCCAATGAGACAAACTAGGTTACCGTATTGGTGTATGCCTACCTAGAAAAAAATCCCAAAAATAAGGCATCGATGGTAAGATCATGATGTCTATGATCATGATTACTTTGATTATGGTGTTGAATTATTTATCCTTCATTATGCATTTAACCATTTTGGAAACATTTATTAAATCCAAAAAAATATTTATTTTTATGAAAACTATGGATATGTTATGGTCATTGTTTCTTTTGATTATGGAATTATTTTTCCATGAAATTTATTGTCATCTAATTCAGAATTATGAACTTTTATTGTTAACATTTATGTTTACCCATGTTTATCATTTTTGGTCACCTCATATTATGTTTCCATATACCTATGTTGTATACAAACCTATTTCAAATGATATATAAATATATATATGAAAATAGTGGGTGTGGGGAATTTGTGTGAGATGTTGATGAATTATTATGGATTAATTAGTTTCTCATTTTGTAAGAAAAATGTCCATTTTATGAGAAATACAGAGACTTTTTTAGTTTTTTATTTTTCATAATCCCCTAAATATCTAAACCTCAAAGGTCAAGGTAATATATTATAGTGTAATATCTTCTTTAGGACATGTAATTGTTGTATACTAATGTGTGAGAAACTAGATATTCTATCAAATATGGCATTTACAGTATGTGTTTTTTGTATGAGACCCAAAAGTAAAGGTTTGGGGGAATATAGTTTGTTTCAGAAAGTTTTTTATATAACATTAGAGGTTAAAATGATAGAAGATGATAATTTAAGGGTATATAAGTAAAGTTTGATCCTAATTTATAAGTTATAGGTAAAAATTTATATTAGTTAAGGTAATATTGAATATTTTCTGGATTGTAATAAGAGAACTATAGTGAAAACCCTAGGAAACATTTTATAAGATATGTATATGTATAAGATAACACCCTTATGTTTTGGTAATATAATAATTATGTGTTTATTTAAGAAATTTCATCTATTTTTGGAAATTGAAAAGTGTATGTGGCAGTTGAACTGATTCACCTTGGTGTAATCCCCAAAAAGATATAGTTGAGTATGAAATCAATCATCACTTTGGCACCCAATGTGTAGACCTAAGTCAACACACCTATTTAGAATCTCCCAAGAGATATTATTTAGTTAATTAGATTCTCTTTAAAATATATTATGGAGGATTTATTATTTTGGAGAATTTAGTTAATGAATCTAAGATAACCCAACCTAATGAAACCAACATTAAACCAACTGTGATTTAGGATGAACATAAATATAATAAAATTGTTTTGAAGAGCAATACATTTTGATGTTAAATTTATCATGTAATTATCTTAAAATAATTTTATTATATTATTCATCACACATTATTAACACATTTTGGTTTTAGTAATGGTAGAATCTTGAAGAACCATGTTAATAGTGGATGTTATAGACAATATAGATATTGTTACAACAACCAACCAAACATTATAGGATCCAATGTGCGAAATATAGTTTTCATTCCAAACTAGATATCAAGAATAATGATTGAAAACATGAAAATTATTTAATTCCAAAACATCCAAAAATATATAAAGATAAAATCTCATAGATATTTAGTGATAAATATATTGAAAAAAATAAAAGAAAATTTCATTAATGTCAATAATATTTGAAGGAGCGGCCCGGGGAATGTCTCAATTAAACAAGAAGATGCATCGTGTGTTGAAGGATATGGAATAGATAAAAAAGTTGAAAATGAAAAATGAAGCCACTAGTTAACAGGATTAAGGTAAAAGATATATTTCCTTGTCGTACATAATAAATTTATGTAAACATTTAATTTGAAAATATATATTTATTTAAACATATCTTACAGATACCCTTAAATTTCCTTATTAGTGATTGATAATTAAAATAGATAGGAAATAATTTATTTGTGGCGGATGCAACGCCTATAGAATTGAAATTTAATTTATATTCCTTTCAAACATAATGTGTTAAATAGATTCTTTAACACCCTTCATCAAACCAAAACGACCATGAAATGTTATATAACCATTAAAATGTCATGTTTATAAAAAATTCCTTATATTTGGAATTATTTCTTGAAACAAAATATATTAAAAAATATATATTCTTGATATTAATTGTATATTAACCTAAATTGGATTAATAAATGATTGGAAATAATAATATGAAGACTTTATTTTAATAAAATTCTAGTTTTTTTTGGAAACATTTTTCATTATATTTTTATGTTTTTTTTAAATGATAAAATTATAAATTTTATAGTTATAATTTTAAAAATATAAAAATTAATTTTAGACTCATCGTGTGAATAATATATTAGTGTAAATTTTTGTGGCTTTTATTAAATAAATTATTTTTATGTCAATAGTGAACTATATTATTTTTTACCAAAATTAAAAAATTTATAACTTTATAATCATGACCTAGATATAAATAAAACCATTTATTAGTAAAAATTGTGTTATATAACTAAAAATATAAATTTCAAAAATCAGACAGTGTATTTAGAAAACATATTATTAAAATTTTAAGAACTTAAGTAAGATTTTATAATAAAAACACTTTGGGTCTTTTCTATTAATTAAATATTATTTTCAAAAAAATGGTATGGGGGAGCTCTGCGTGAATGGCGATGACGATGGAACCCTAGTATGATTGAAGATGGTACTCCCCCTTCCTAAAGGTGGTAAGGGGGATGGAATGAGACCACCTCGGAGGTCGTGTTTCCCCTTCATAACTTTCTCCAACCCTCAGCATCTCCTAGAGTTCCCAATGACAACGGTAAGTCTAAAGGTTCCAAACCTTCATCTAGGTAATCCTAAACTCCCGATTTTATTTTTGGAGTTCTCTAAGGTGACGAGACATATTGACCTTACTCTGGTGGAAGGATTCAATTATTGTAGGTCATCAGTTGATGATTTTGATCTATTTGTTTTTGGAAAATGGGATTTGCAAGATCACGCGGTCGTCAAGATTCTGGATAGTCACCATTTGATGATCTATTTCGCCTCAGATGAAGACCTGATACGAGCATGGTCCAATGCACCCAGGCGATGCAATGGTTGCAAGTTTATTCTCCTCCAGTGGAATTTTGATCTTCTTATGAATTGTGACCCAAACTCCATCTCGATTTGGGTATGTTTTCCTCATTTACCTTTACCTTTCCAAAATCCCGAGATTATACGTATTCTTGGGAATCTGGTAGATCATTTTTTGTGTTCTGATGTTCGAACAACCATGGTGAGTCACCCGATCAATCCTCAGCTGTGTGTTGAGGTGGATATCTCGAGACCTATGGTGGATTGGTTATGGATTTCGGTGGGTCGGGAATTCATATGGAAGTATGGAATGGTGTATGAATCATGGATTGATTATTGTACAACCTATAATAGAATGGGGAATTTGGATTTTAAGTGTAATGGTGATGTTTCTAGTAGGAGGTCCCAAGGTTCGGAGAGGAGGCTAGGAAAACATGTTAGGAGGAGGATGCATGTTGTGGTTTCTTAGGTAGGCAATGCACTTGGGACATGTCCCCGGGTTGCATCTGTTTTGGAAAATCCATTGGAAGTTCATGTTAACCCTATGGTATCTTCTCTGTTTTCAAGACTGAAGAAATATCTAAAATGAGGGACTGGTCTCCAAGGAACTGATGGCCAATACGATGTTGTAATGGAATCATCTCATGTGGCTGAAGGGTATAAACAGGATCATGGGGTCATGAATGGATTGGACTTTCTTGATATCAGCCGAGAGAAAGGAGGATTGCTTGTTGGAGGTGTTGATGTGGTAAAGATTTGCAGTAGTGGCATGGTGAATGAAGGAAGGTAGGGGTCTCTAATGGAGGCTGAGTTTGGAAAGTATCCTTCTGCATTGGTGAACTGTGGTGTGATGTTTACAGTGTCAATGAGGAATTGTTTTCATGGGTTGGAGATTGAGGGTGGAGAAGCCATTTTGCAGGTTCAGCGGGAGGATGAAGTGAATAAAGAATTGGAAAATGGGTTATGTGCAGGTCAGAATGAGGATGCAGTGATTGTAGAAGTAGGAAATGGGTCATGTGCAAATCATTGTGTGATGGACCAGACGCAATGTCTTGCACTGATAAATACGAATAGCCAGTTTCAGCAAAATCGGGTGATGTAATATAAGCAGATGTAGGTTTCTGGAAAATGGGGGGATGTTTCAGAATGTGAGAAGGAAAATGAGCGTAGGGTCAGACCCTGATACAGTTCCATTATTCAGTGGGTGAGTAAGATTTCGCATAGAAAGTAGGAGGATATGACTGTCTCTACACGAAGATGATCGAGGAGAAATTATTCCTTTCTACCAAAGCCAATGTCCACTAGATACTCTATCCATAAAGAAGGTGGATTAGTCCCTAGGAAAACTAATAATGAATATTTTTCGTTAGAGTGGTTGAACCTTAGAAGGAAGTATACCAAAGTCCAAAGGAACTATAAAGAAGGTGTTTTATCTATTGTGTTTGGTTTTGGTTCTTGTTGTTCGAATTTTCCTTTCTTAATAAATGGTCAGAGGGATTGCCTCTGGCTATGATTTCCCAGTATCAAAAAGATGGTATTATCTTGGTTTAAAATAAAATTTAAATTTATTTTATTTATAATAATATTATTTATATTATTAAAAAAATACATTTATAATTTTACCATATACATGGACATTATGGTTATGATATACTTTTTTGGAAAATGGGTTTCTTGGAATTTCTGCTAATGTTAAAATTGATTTTCATTCACATAGAATTTTTAAATAATAAAATGGATTTTATATTTAGAATAATTATTTTCAAATTATATATTATATCTTGTTTTATTATTCTTCATTATATTTAAATTAAGTAGGTTAAAACCAATTACCACAGTAAAACTAAAAATGGTAAAACTAAAAAATATAAGAGTAAGTGACATAAAAATGCATTTAAAAAATGTTTTCAAAAGAGTTTTTAAAGGATTATACAACCTATATCATCTTTCACTCCATTAATTTCCCTTTTTAGTCTTATTTACATGTGAAACATGTGATATTTTTATATCAATGTTAAATATTTATAAAAACATCCATTCTCAACACTTATAAAAGGGGCCTCTCACCACCCTTTTAAGAACACCATAAAATTCGTTTTCCGTATAAAAAACATAATTTTACCTTTCAATATAGTTCAATTAATTTTCCTTCAACATTGGTACATAATATATATTCTTATAAACACTATTTCAAATGAGTATACTAAAATAAATCACAAGTACTCAACATGTGTACTCTTTTTTCCCATATTTATTTCTATTTTTATATATATTCCCAAACATATCTTGGTTGGATAAGGGTGATAGAAGTTAGTCTGGGGTTGAATAGACCATATTAATAAATTTAAATTTATGGATTTGTTATCTATATTAATTATAAATGTTAATTAGTATTGAAAATAAAAATAGAGAGACACAAAGAATGTTTTTATAGTAGTTCATCCCAAAGTGGACCTAGTCTACACATATGTATCTATACTAATTAATAAGTAATGTACACACTAAAATGGTTTTCTAAAGGTAATAATAACCCAATTACAAGCTAATTTTTCTAGTGGAAGAATTACTAGGAAATGTGACTTTTTTAAGGGGAGTCACAACCCACTTACAACCCTACCTTTATAAAATGAGTGTCTCAAACCTAATGGTTCAGAATTTAGAATCCAAAAGAAATAATAAAATTATATATAATTAAATTGTTTTAAAACTATTAATGATATGATGAAATCATGTGAGAAATGGTATGAAGTGTTACACATTCGAGTAACCAAAATGAAATAGATAGAAGTAGGATAAAACATAGGTTTTGTTTCATCAGAGTATAATCATCATGATTGTCTCTTAGTGGTTGTAGAATAAGGAGCAAAATATTTTGTTTTTTCATTGATATATTTTCTAGTATTAGTAAAAAATATTCAACATAGTAAAAATGTAGACACCACTTTACTATATAACACTACAACACTTCTCACTATATCACTTAAAAATTGTGATGTCTCTCACGGAAGAAGTATCACATGAGTAGTCTATCACTTTCCCACCACACAACAAAAATGACTGATTACCTTTTAAAAAAACTACTTGACAAATCTATGAGATAATATACCATTCCAAATTCTAAAATGGAAGAATTGGACTATTAAAAAGAGAGATAAATTATAGAAATTATCGACTCACAAATATCAATTAACTTATGAATAAAATACAAACCAATAAAGACCAATTAAATCATATTTTAAATCATCAAATCACTATACTTAAACTTGATCTCTATAATAAAGGTTTTTCTATATGGAAATACCATTATTGAAAACCCAACATTATAAAATGGGTACTAAAATATCATCTTTATAAGAGGGAATGTGAAGTAAAACAGTCATATGGAATATCACATAACTCATTTCTAAGTAGGAGAACATTGGTGGAAATTGAAGATACAAATATTTAAGAAACACATAAATAATAATGAAGAGTGATTGATTTTATTGATCAGAAGCAGTTGAATGATCACAGGAAAGTTAAGGGCCCAAAACCCATATATCTAGGATGATTTGAAAAACTAAATGATTCATCATCTATTAATATAATAGGATAAATATATTTGATTAATGAACATTTTCTTAATTATGAGGAATTAGTTAAACCTCTAATAATATAAGGAATTGTGTTTACTTGATATATATCTATTTTATAATAATATTTCCATCCTTTATGCTTTAATAAATTTCCAATTTATCCCTTAATCCAAGAAATGTATATAAAAAATATAATTTTTCTCTATCACCCTAAAATTAAATTTTAACAGATCCTAAGTTCCATAAAATGATTGATATACCTTTTCGTCTTTCTATAACTATTTTCAAATACCAATATATATGGAACAATTTATCCAATATAATATAATAATCACTAAATATAAAAATTAATAAAACTCTTTCATAATTAATATTTATTTTTCAAATCATTTAACTAAAAACTATGACAGATTAACTAAGACCTCATGTAGGATAATGGTAGATACTAAAACTATGACAACCCTGCTTTTTATTACAACTTAAACATGCTTTATTACATATAACTTCACTTGATAAAACAAAGAAGATCGAGAGGTTTAGTGTCTTTGGGGCTTAGGATCATTACATAAAAACTTTAAACTTGAAATGCAACATCTTTATTGAAAACTTCCTTTACATGACCACTACATTCCTTCATACTTAGCATTGCATGGGATAACCTGAGGACATGCATAAGAAAGGGGTGATCTATAAAGCCCAGTAAGGGAGTACAAAATGAATAACATGAGGATTACAATACATGTTAGGAAATAGGCATATCAATAGATCATAAGAGAAACATTAACATAAAGTCATGATAAAGCATGATAATCATAACATCGAAATGTGGCAACAACACTTAACATTGAATTAGCATGAGCCAAGGCTCATTGCACATAGAGGATGAGTAAACCCTCATTGCACTTGAAGCACGAGTAAACCCTCGTTGCACTTGAATTAGCATTAGTAAACACTCATTGCACATTCTGTTTCGGTGCGGATGTGCGTCGGGTTACGCTGTTCCGCCAGGACGCGTTCGCGCGTGCACCCGTCAACCCGAGGGGATGGGCGCGCGGCTTGTGGTCCCGCAGTCCCGCTTTCCAAGGGCGGGCGGCATCCGTCCCTTATTCAGGGGCGTCTGCTCCTTGATCGAAACCGGGATGATGGGATGTCGGCTTCTCCTTCCTTGGACGTCTCCTCGGAACTTGTCGCCTAATCCGGGTCTCCCTCATAGACTTAAGAATGTTCGTGAATCTCGTTCCCGGCGCCATATCTTCATGGACACCGGTTAATTACGCTGCTTCCGCCCGGACGTTCCAAGGAGTCTGGGCGGGGCAGCAACCTGCGGTGAGAAGGCCGGGTGGCTCTGGGTGCTGGGGGCGTGTCGTAACACTGCGGCTCTGCACGTCTGTCTTCCGTCCCTAATAGGGCTTCTCGAAGGCACGATGGCCTGAGGCATCCCGTACTAGGTGCGGGGAACTGTGTCACCTGAGGTTTTCCTCAGCTTCCCGTGTTTAACACGGGGTATGCCGCGAGTTTAACGTCCAGCGGGGACGGCATCGGACCGATCAACACGAAAAGTGGATCAGATGACAGAACCCCTTGCGGGGAACCTCCGACGCTGGGGCCAGCACATGGGCGGCTTCCCAAGTAACGTGGAGTGAAGTGAAGTGGCATGACCCCACCGGGATGTGGCGGCCCGGGTAAGGATCAGGATGGATGATGAAGTGAAGAGCTTGGACCCCAGAGGGGCTTCCTACGTACCGCGCGTTAACACGGATCAAAGTCAACGTAGTTCGGGCATACAGTTTAACGTCATGCTGGACGTCGGCAAGCCGACTCACGAAGAGGTCGAGGCCGCCGGGCGGAGGATTGAACCGAACCACCTCGCACGGAGGGGGATGGAACGGCCGGGTGGATCACAGTTTCACGTCATGCTGGACGATAAAAGGGGAAATGGAAAAGGGGGGCTGTGGGGAGGCACCGTGGAGATACACACGGGCAGTCTCCCACAGGGGCGGATTCATAGGTGAATCAACGCAAGCGTGAACCCTGGAGGGGTCCACTGATGGACGAACCGACGTAAATACGACCGGGACGACCAGGTGGTGGGCTTGAACCTCGGGGAGGCTTCCTACGTACCCTGTATAGGAGACAGGGATCAAAGTCCACGTAGTTCATTCTGTCAGGACTTACGCACTTGGGGCAGCCCGGATGCTGCAAAACTCAGTTGGAAGGGACTTGGACCGAAAGCAGAAGACACCTCGATCCCAGTCAGACCCTCTACTGGCTTCGGCAGTGGGGAGGTGCAATGGAGATACACATGTGCAGCCTCCCACGAGAAACTAGGGGTTTGTAATACCCTGCCCCCGTAGGGAAAAGCCACTCCCATTAAATCGTCCCAAAAGGGGGACAATCCCGACATCCCTGCAGAGACGAGCGGGTGGGGGCCACGTCCAAACCGGGGGGACCCTGCGTGCAGAGCACGGGATCAGGTTGCGGACGGTTTAGCGTCTTGCCAGACGAAGTACAGTTTAACGTCATGTGTTGAGGACGAAGCGGACGGTTTAACGTCTTGCCGGACGAAGTACAGTTTAACGTCATGTGTTGAGGACGAAGCACTTGGCAGTTTAACGTCTTGCAGCGCGGACGATGGGGGCTAGGCAGTTTAACGTCGTGCAGCTTGGACGGGTGTGCAGTTTAACGTCATGCTGGGCATAGGTTGCCGGACGAAGCACTTGGCAGTTTAACGTCTTGCAGCGCGGACGATGTACAGTTTAACGTCGTGCAGGACGTATATGCAGTTTAACGTCATGCTGGACGAGTATGCAGTTTAACGTCATGCTGGACATAGGTGCGTGTCACTTCGCGCAAGCCTGGAGGGCCGCACGGGAAGACAACGCACGGTGTGGGCACCCGGGATGAGAATCATCGGGTGCCACACAGGCGGGTACCCTTAGGAGGTCAACGGGGACGACCCTGGCAGTTTGCGCGCAAAAAGGAAGCTTTGCGCGCAAAACTGCGGTCCGGCGCGCAATCGGGGCGGCTGGCGCGCAATTGGGCCAGCGCCTTGCGCGCGGATGCTTGAGATTGCTCACACCGGGCTTCGGATAGCGCGCGGGGGCAACGGCTCATTCTCTAATGAATTGCCACTTGAAAGAAGGGGGGGTGCGCGCAATCAGGCCGGATTGCGCGCACCCCGGGGGCAATTGCGCGCAAGCGGGTTCTTTTGCGCGCAAAGGCCTTGGGGTGAATGTTTAGTCAAATGAAAGGAGCCAGCGGGGATTGCGCGCGAAGGCGGACCCCGAGGCTTTCTTGCGCGAAAGAAAGGAGGTTACCTGAAGTTCGTCATTGCGCGCGGAAGGGGTTGAATTGCGCGCACGGGAGACGTTTCGACTTCCAGCAACCTTTGAAACGTTGGGGGTCGCCTTGTATTTATAGGCAACCCCGGGCGCGGAATCCAGGGTGCGAGCGCGAAATTCCCCCCGCGGGCGCGGAATCGGGCGCGGCGCGCAAGGGAGTCGCGCGGACCCGCGGCGCGCAGAATTGCGCGCCGGACCGGCGCATTGCGCGCATCCCGGGGGGTTTGCGCGCGGAACATCACCTTTGCGCGCGGGCCTCTGAAATTCCGCGCAAGGCCTCCGGGCCCTCCGAAACATCCTTCCGACTCCAAATATGACCTCGCTTTCCGCATCCGGAGCTTCGTTTGGGAACAACGGACTTTTCCAGCGTCTACAAAAGCCCCCCCTCGGAATCTGATCGGCGAGAGGTCGCAACGATCGGGTTCCGAGGGAGACGCCGGAATGCCGAAGTCCTGGGCGGCGCGGGACTTAGGCGCGCAAAAAGGGGCGCCGGTCGCGAAATTCGCCGCGGCGGTCGCGCAAAGCGCTTTCCGCGCAGCGCGGACCCGGCCTCGCCTATAAATAGGGGCGCTGGGTCCCGCGTTCCGTACTCTGGCCTTCCGTGCGATAAGCTCCAAAGCTCTCGTGCGCGAAATTGCCTCTTCCGGTCGCGAAATTCGCCCGATCGGCGCGCAAAACCGTCCGGATTTCACCTGTTTTTGCGCGAAACCCCGGAACTTTGCGCGACAGTCTTCCCAATTGCGCGCCGTCCACTTGGATTGCGCGCCGCCTCTCAAACTTTTCCACCAGCCTCGTCCGATCCCGCACGCTTCATCCCTTAACCCGCACGACTCCCGAATCTTCCGAGATGGCCGCGCACAGAGGAAATGAAGGGGATGCCGCCACCCGCAGAGCCGAGATGGCGACGAACGAGGAGGTTTACGGAGCCAAGGAGATTGTTTCTAACAATCAATCCTTGTTCGACTTACTAACGCCGGCCCAGAAGACATATCCACTGTCGGACAACCTGCCGCTCTGGAACTTCGGCATCCTCGATGAGGTTCCGGTGCCAGGATTCGAGGTTGATGCGCCGCGAACCTGGGTGACTCGGGAGGACGAGCTTCACCGCTATAACATCACCAACAATGGGCATCCTGCCAGGGAAACCAGGCACTTGGATGTCTACTTCCTGAACCCGAGGACGCGAACCATTGATGGGGGTGAGCCTACAGCGGAGAATTCTCCAGCCCTCTACTCGAGCACATACCGTCAGAGTGTCACTGACGACACCAAGGGCTGGCTGAAGGACTGGGACTTGCGATCCGGGGGCAACTTTACCAGTGAATGGGCCTGGGCGTTCTGGGTACGCCACACTTGCGATCACTTCGCAGAGGAGCTGCGGTACATCGGCCTGTTCGAGGCGGTGTGGACGTCGCAGTTCCACTTCTACCAGCAGTCTGAGCTCGGGCCGGAGCTGTTCACTCGCTGGTCCCCGGATACCAACACCTTCCATCTTCACCATGAGGAGGTCGGCATCGGTCTCTGGGACATCCACTGCATCGGAGGTATCCCGCTGGAGGGCTACCAATACGATGAGTTCCTGCCCCCGAAGAACATCTGGGAGGACAGGTCACGGACTCCCATTCTGACCTGGCATCTTCTTGACCTGGCTACGCAGCGGCTCGGGATCCAAGACTTCCAGAAGGACATAGCCTACAAGGATTGGTTCGGCCAGTTCCTGGAGCATGACCCGGCAGTCAAGATGCCAGGCAGGGGGAAGCGGTGCCCGACCGCAGCTCAGAGGAGCCGGAACGGGTCGTACTGGCGGGTCCTGGAGACGGGCGATTACCGCTCATGGGGGTACCGCGTCATCGAGGCCCGGGACCCGAATGTCCGGTACGCGGCGTTCCTGGCCGCCTTTCTGAGCGGGTGGCTCCTGCCAGTGCGGGATGCGAGGATGGGCGTCCGCCCGGCGACGCTGGCGATGGCGGGCGCCATGGCTGCCAATAAGAGGTACAACCTCGGGGTCCCAGTACTGGCGAGGCTGTATGCCATTCTGGGACGCATCTCACGAGGGGGGTCGCCACGAAGGATCTGTGGGCCCTTTCAGTTCTTCCACGGCTGGGTGGCTGCTCACCTTGGTGGGTATACGTTCCCAAATGCCATCAGTCCTCCGGGCAACGGCCTGCGACCCTCCCTGCTGAACATTGCGGGGGTCGCTCCGATGACCCTCAGTGAGGAGGGCGTGAGGGTTCGGATTGGCAATCATGCCAATTTCAACTTCAGCCCGTTCCCCACTCCCGTCGGCCAGATGATCGACAACGGACAGGGCCCGCTGGAGCAGCATGAATACTTCCTGAACATGCGGGGCGGGGTGCTCGTGACTCGGATCGACGGGAAGGTGATCTGCGAGCCTTACGTGCCAACCCGGTTCGCCAGGCAGTTCGGGTGCCTTCAACGGATGCCGAAGAGGGTATTCACTGCTGTTCGGGAGGAGACGAACCCTTGCGTCCTTCGCCAGATGTGGCTGATGTTCGTCGCCTTCGGCTCTGGCGACGTCATCACCCTCCCTCCTACCGGAGTCGACGCAGGCTTGGCAACCGAGTACGCCGAACACTGGGCCATCGCGTACCCTGAGGGGCTCTTGCGGAAGCTAGTTCGGCGGCTCGAGGCTACCCGTGCGGAGACCGGGCGTCAAGGAAGGAGGCGAGGCGCCGCCACACGGGGGAGAACGGAGGCGCGCCAAGCAGCGGGGCCGGCGCGAGCAGGGACTTCGGCGGCGGGCGCATCGCAGGCTGCCGCTACGACCTCGGCGCCCAGAGAGGGGGCACATGCGGCGGTCGAGGAGCGGCCCGGGAAGCAGGTGAGACGTCTGCTCGAACCCTCCCACGATGCAGTCTTCCCGGCGCTGTGGTCGGCCTGGATGACCCTGCGGCAGTCACTGGGGACCGACGTCATCTGGCGAAAGATACTCAGAGAAGGAATCTATCTGCCAGAGGTCGGGCGCCTCCAGATCACCGACAGGGTGGACTTCAACCGGCAATATGCATATCTGACGGCCATGGATGAGTACGCGCGCCAACGTGGTCAGCGTGCGGAGCCATCCCTTCTGGTGAAGGTGATGCTCGGTCTCGAGCCCGCTCCGGAACAGATGCTGCCGGAAGAAGATGACAGTAACGACTCCGAGGAGGAGGAGGAGACGGGGGAGGATGAAGGCTCCGAGGGAAGGTCCCATCGGGGGAGCCCACGGGAGAGCGGCGAGGTGGCCGGCTCTGACAACGTTGATGTCACTGAGCTCCTCGAGGTCCGCTTCTATCCCTACTCAACTTGCTTCATCCATTCTCTTATGCAGCTTCTAACCCGTTTCTCCATCCTTCTCAGGAGCACACGGACGTTGGCCAAGCGTCCTCGGCAGGAGTAGGAGAGGCGCCAGCAGGACAAGGCGGGGGCCAGACACCCATCATTGAACTGACAAGCGCTGAGGGGTCCCCCGCTGCAGCTGTTCCTGCGGCGGCCGGGGCAGCGGAAGATGACGCTTTGAACCCCCGTAAGTCTCCTTGCTTTACTGCCGGTGCTTGCCATTGACGATCCGTGACTAACCATGGCATGCCCTGTGCAGTGATCTCAACATCGGAGGCTCGTCGGGTTGCCGAACCCGGGCCATCTACGAGTGGACCAGTGGTGGACATGCCGCCTGCTCCGGAACAGGCTTCCCAAACCGAGCCGGCCCCACCAACTGCTGATCAAGGGGCTGCGGGCGTCGGCGGTGCTGCCACCGGAGAGAGGTTGGGGGCTGACGAGGGTGTCAGCGCCGCTGGGGAGAGAGAAGAAGGTTGCCCGGATGTTGGGGAACCTATCCCTCGTGAGGACCTCCCAGGGGCGGACCCTGCAGCAGACCTGCTGGCTGCCTTCCCTGCCTACCGGCCTGCCGACCCAGAGGAGATGGATGACTCGGACGCGGAGGCGGTCGAGGATAGCCGGGTAACGCGACGCAGGGGGTGGAAGTGCATCCAGCGCTTCCTCAAGCGAGACCCATCGGAATGGCTGGGGCGCATGGGATCACTTCAGACCTGGCTGCGCTTCCTGTGTGCCGGGGGAGCTGATGCTCAACGCCTCCATCTGACGGTCCGTGATTTCATGGCCGAGAAGATGCGCGAGAGCCGCCGGCGTGCCGACGTCGCACAAAGTCGGGACATGTCGGAGAGCACGCAGGCGCTCATCGCGGCAGAGCAGGAAGTCCGGCGCCTCGAAGGGCAGGCGGCAGAGAAGGAGGCCTTCGTCGCAGCATGTACCGAGCTTGTGGAGCAACTATCGGCACAACTGATCGACGCTCAGGTACAGCTGACGGAGGCGGGCCAACAGATGGTCACACTCCAAGTCGAGCGGGAGCGTGCACAGGCCAGGATTGACGAACTGCGTGCTGCGACCGCCGACGAGGAGAGGGCACGCAGAGGACGAGAAGCAGCCCTGGAGGCCGCCAGCCAAAGGGTAGCGGCATTAGAAAGACTCATTCAGCACGCTAATCCCTAAGGGCTGTTTTTTGCCATTCCCAGAACATTTGCTTCCGCTACTTAATATTTTGATCCACTTGTATGAATCGCCATATTTATCTGCGTCTTTTGGTTTAACATGCTCAACCACAATTCGTTGTCTTGCGGGAGTGTTAACCAAGCATCAGGCATCCATAATTGGGCCTGGGTTTCTGGAGAAAAGAGGGAGGTCATTCCTAGGAAAGGAGACCTCAGACCTAACCAATGTATCATCCCCCAACTTGTTCCAACACACGAGCGGGACAACGCTAGGGGCGTTGAGATTTTATCCGAACATAGGGAAATGAGAAAAGGTGAATCGCGTGTCCCGAATCCAGACATCCACAACGATCGGCCTTCCAGGAAATGCCCAAGACGGTAGGCGGACAGTGGATCGACCATAACAACTGCAATAGACGGACCGAAAAAGGCCATCATTCATATTGCAGGAGGCGGACCACATGTCATCATGAATACCGCTTTGGGGTTCCTTCAGACACAAGGGTGGAAAATCCAGATCAACAGGGCATGCGAAGCGTGGGGCGAAGTGACGATTTGTTCGGACAGAATCCAACGCTCTCAAAATTGCGCCACCGTGGGGAAAGCGTATTAGGCGGATGCACTAATCTGGCCGTGAGTCACCTCAATTCTCAGACAGCACCTCTCTGACGAGGAAACTGTCGCTTCCCATCATTGCGATGGGGCATCCCGAGCTGAATCGGGGAGAATATCACAACTGCACCACTCTACCCGAAGTCAGGCCAGACGGCCGGCGACGAGGAGGGGCGAGACTTATCGATCCCTGAGGCTGGACCCGAGTTGAAATGCCCGAGCGTTCCTACGTACTCCATCAGGCTGGAGATCAAGCCACACGTAGTTCTGTGAGTGCAGTTTAACGTCATGCAGGACGTAGGACCCCATTTGGGGTAGATCTTAGTTTAGGGTCTTAGAGCTCGGACCATAAGGGCTGGATCTTAGTTTAAGGTCTTAGAGCTCGGACCATAAAGGTGGAGGATCTTAGTTTAAGGTCTTAGAGCTCGGACCATAGGGCTAGAGGATCTTAGTTTAAGGTCTTAGAGCTCGGACCATAAGGGCTAGATCTTAGTTTAAGGTCTTAGAGCTCGGACCAGAAGGGGAGATCTTAGTTTAAGGTCTTAGAGCTCGGACCATAAAGGGGGGATCTTAGTTTAAGGTCTTAGAGCTCGGACCATAAGGGCTCAAAGCACGCCACATCGTGGTCATATCCCCTGGATATGCGAAGATGCACTGAGGGATAGTGTCAAGAGTGTCGAGGTTTCGCCTGGTCAGAATGGGAGGTGGAAAATGTGAATCATGCGGCCATTCACTCGAGGACCGGGAGCACCGGCGTGACGATATGAGAATACTGCCGACCGTGGCGGAAAAGCAGCATCAACATCGCACCAACCGTTGGTGGAATGAGGCAGCAAACGAGCATCGACCGCTCAATCGCAGGATTTATATCGATTTGCTGCCCGAGGCCATTGGGGGTACCGGCCCGAGTCGGTGGGAGAGCACTGAGGCATTGTGTCCGAACCGTTCACGGGGGCTCCACCCAGGGCGTAGACGATGGGTCCGAATGAAAGGGAGCACGAAGCCTGAAAAGTGGAGGAAACCTGACCAAGCGGATCCTGACCCTCCTGGCAATAAACCAGAGTACTCTTGACACCGGTGGACCACGGCAAGGGGTCGGGGAACACGCCTTGAGGGTGACCTGAAGGCGGCGGATTCCCCAGAGAAGGGGGAATCTCTAAGAGGTGGGGGGCTGGACCCGAAGTTTCAAACATCCGGGCGTTCCTACGTATCCCATAAGGATGGGAATCAAGCCGCACGTAGTTCTTGAAGCGCGGTGCAACACAATCGGGCACCAGCGCGGGGAAGAGTGCGGGTCTGACCCTCGCACACAAAAGGAGCGGCATTTGATGTTTCTTGTTTGTCCTTAAAGATGAATGGTTTTTCTTTGTGCGGCGACATGCCCGTGATTGAGAAATCTCTGGCATCGCCACAATAATCAAGCCATGGAAGGCATTGATGAATGGCGTGGTCATTAACCAGCGCCCAACATGAGTGTCCCCTGAGGAGGACATCACGATGCAGTGCCGTTTCTCGTCGGGCGGCCAAGACGATCACAGTTTACGGTCGTGTGGTAGGACCAGACAACACAGTTTAAGGTCGTGTGGTTCGGACCATGGAGGAACCCGCTTATCGCGGTACGGCGGACACGGCGGAGGTGGGAACATACCCAGCCCTGCGGTCACGCACGATTCCAGGAAAAGAGTCTTGGGATAGGGGTCTGCGTATGTCCATCACCCGAGGGGCAGAGATGCTAGCCTCCAGATATACTGGGCCCAGAACGCAATTGTTCGGGTGACTCCCTCCTCCTTATGGGGACGAGGGTCCAGCTACGCATGGCCCTTAGGGAGGATATCTGCATATATCCTTGGTGCTCAGATCATGGGAGCCTCGAACGACATCATTACCCTGGTTGGTCTGCCTAACGTGTAGAGGCGTACCGGAGGTCGGTATGAAGAGAGTGTCAAGATCCCACTACAACGCACAAAGGCGGAGTGTGATGAGGACTGCGCAACCAATGTTCAGAGCCCGAGAGAGCTGACATGGCGATCAAGGACGTTGCTGACGCATTCGCAACACAACATCCGATCGCGTCAGCCTAAGACGGGGCAAGCAAACGAGCATCAACCGCTCAATCGCAGGATTCATATCGATTTGCGGCCCAAGACCCACCGGTAAATCGACCCGGAGCGGTGGGAGAGCACTGAGGCATCGTACCCAAACCGCTAACGAGGATCCCTTTGAGTGAAGGCTCGAACAAGAGGAAGCGCGGGGCCTGACAAGCAACACAGGACTTGTCGGGATTGAATCTGACACTACGAGTCATAGACCAAAGCACCCAAAACATGTTAACAGATCTCCGGAAAGGGTCGGAGGACTCACCCTGAGAGCAACCGAAGGGGGGCAGGTCCCCGTGATCAACCAAGAGACGGGGCTGGACCTGAGACACAAGCGTCCAGGCGGTCCTACGTATCCCATAAGGATGGGAATCAAGCCATACGTAGTTCTGAAAAGGCAGTTTAAACGTCATGCAGGACGATGAGGGGTGTGAGGTAGTCCCACACACGGGGGAGGCGTACGGCGCGGCCAGTAGACCGACGTGAATGAGGGCATAGCCCCGCACTCACACCATACGCCGCACACCCCGGGGCAACTGGGCCAAGGGCCCGAGATGGGATGGAAATTCCCGAAGGATGGGGCTGGGCCTGAAACACGAGGGTTCAGGCGGTCCTACGTATCCCATAAGGATGGGAATCAAGCCATACGTAGTTCTTGAAGCGCAGTTTAACGTCATGCAGGACGATGAGGAAAAAAGAAGGGGGGAGCAGAAGGCATCCCCAAACGTGAGGGGGGGCGTACAGCGTGACGAACAAACCGACGTGAATGAGGGCATAGCCCCGCACTCACACCATACGCCGCACACCCCGGGGCAACTGGGCCAAGGGCCCGAGATGGGATGGAAATTCCCGAAGGATGGGGCTGGGCCTGAAACACGAGGGTTCAGGCGGTCCTACGTATCCCATAAGGATGGGAATCAAGCCGCACGTAGTTCTTGAGTGGCAGTTTTACGTCATGCAGGACGAATGCTGAACAGTTTAACGTCTTGTAGCTCGGACGTAGTGCAGTTTAGCGTCATGCGGGACGAAGCACTTGGCAGTTTAACGTCTTGCAGCGCGGACGAATGCTGAACAGTTTAATGTCTTGTAGCCTGGACGAATGCAGTTTAACGTCGTGCAGGACGTGGTGACACTCAGGCAAAGTATTGCTTGAGGAACCTAGCGTTGGTGGGAGGAGTGACACGCTCACCATCCATAGTCGCTAGGGAGTACGCGCCATTGGGATAGACCTTGTGGACAACAAAAGGTCCCTCCCACTTGGGCTCCAACTTGGGCGGCTTCCTGCCGGGGATCATCGGTGCTCTTAGGGCTAGCACTAGATCACCCTGCAGGAAGGAGCGGAGGCGAACCTTCTTATTGAAAGCTCGAGCCATCCTGCTTTGATGCCTCTCCAAGTTGTGCAAAGCGCGAAGTCTATTCTCATCCAGTGCTTCCAACTCGACTAGACGGGCTTCAGCAACTCTGTCCGGCGCTTGCTGGTCGTAGACCGCAGTGCGCAAGGACGGTAACTGGATCTCGATGGGCAGGACGGCCTCAGCTCCATACACCAGGGAATAAGGGGTCATCTGGGTGGAATTGCGAGTCGTCGTCCGATAAGCCCAGAGGGCGTTGGGGAGCTTGTCCGGCCAACTCTTCTTGTTCTGACCAACCATCTTTTGCAGAATGTTAGAGAGGGTTTTGTTAAACGCCTCGATCTGTCCATTCGCCTGCGCATGATAGCGGGATGTATGGTTCGAGCGGATGTTATACTTGGCGTACAACTTCTTCAACTCGGCTGCTCGGAAATTGGTTCCGTTATCCGTGAGGATAGCGTGAGGCACTCCAAATCGATAGATGATGTTGGAGGTCACGAAGTCAGCGATCGAACAGGATTTGACCTCTCTGAGCGGAATCGCTTCTGCCCATTTGGAGAAGAAGTCCGTGGCGGTCAGAATGAACCGGCACTGGCGAGCTGTCGCCGGCGGGTAAGGTCCCACAACGTCCAGTCCCCAGACTGCAAAGGGCCAGGAATACCTTGTGGTATGGAGAGGCTCCGGCGGCCGATGCACAAAGTTCGCATGAACCTGGCACGCATGGCACCTCCTGGCGTACTCGATGCAGTCATGGATCATAGAGGGCCAGAAGTATCCCAACCTCCGAATCTGGTGGGACAGCTTCGGCCCAGTCTGGTGGGCGCCGCATGAACCAGCATGAACCTCTTGCATGACTCGTGGGATCTCAACTCCCTGAAGGCAACGGAGGAGAACACCATCAAATCCGCGTTTGTAGAGGATCTGCTCCAGGCCGGGACTGCTCTGGAGGACGAACTTCGATGCGCGGCGTCGAACTCGCTCGCGCTCGGCCCGATCTGACGGAAGAATGCCATGTTGGAGGTACTCAACCAAAGGCGCCCTCCAATCACGGGCTGATTCGACTGCTATATCCGGGGTACTCGGGGCTCCGGGCATAGGGGCAACCACGGTGAGATTGCTCACCAATGGGCCGCGATCTTCCTCCGGGATAACGGGAGCGATGAGCCTGCGGCGCGTCACGCGGACGATCAGGTTGTCCTGTTCAGGTTCCGCAAGTGACGCAGCCAGGCTGGCCAAAGCATCTGCTCGACCGTTCTGCGACCAGGGAACATGGACAATTTCCGGCCGAGAAGGGAACCGGGCCATCAGAAGAAGGGTGCACTCCAACAATGGCACAAGTTCCGGCTTCCTGACAACGTAGTCGCCATTGATCTGCTTAACGACCAGCTCGGAGTCCCCTTTCACGCACAGACGGGGCACGTCGATCTCGAGAGCCAACTCGAGGCCGGTGATGAGGGCATGGTATTCCGCCTCATTGTTGGTACAGCCCTCTGACAACAGGAAAGAGTATGGCAGCACGGCTCGCTCCGGGGTAATGAAGACGATGCCCAAGCCCACTCTATTGAGCTTAGGATTATCGAGTCTTCTACCGGTGGGGCTCCGGGAGGCACCGTCAAAGTGCATCTGCCAGCATGGATCGGCTCGATCAACCGAGAGAATGGTCTCATCAGGAAAGCCTAGATCCAGCGGCTGATCCGCGGAGGTCGGGTGAGCGGCCAGAAAGTCTGCCAACGCTTGCCCTTTGATGGCCTTCTGAGACACATACCTGATGTCGAACTGCTGGAGAATCACAGCCCACCGCGCTAGACGGCCAGTCAACATAGGTCGGCTCAGGATATATTTCAACGGGTCTACCCGAGAAACCAACTGTACCTCATGGTGCTGCAAGTAGTGCCGTAATTTCTGTACGGCAAATACGAGCGCCAGGCAGCTCTTCTCGATGGGGGAATACCTAACCTCCGCATCGAGGAGCATGCGACTGAGGTAATAGAGGCTATTCTCTGTTCCCTCGTTGTTCTTCTGGGCGAGAAGGGCACCCAGGGACCGTTCCAGGGCGGTCACATAAAGGACCAGCGGCTTTCCGGATACGGGCGGCATCAGGACCGGAGGTTGAAGCAGGTACTGCTTGATTTCCTCGAAAGCGGTCTGACACTCTTTATCCCATACATAGGTGGCACCCTTCTTCATAAGCCGAGAAAAGGGCTTACACTTGCCGGCCAGATTCGCGATGAATCGGCGTATATAGGCTAAGTGGCCTTGGAACCCTTGCAGTTCCCGGACGGTACCCGGGGGAGGCATCTGGCTAATCGCCCTGATTTTCTCTGGGTCAATCTCAATACCCCGGTATCTTACCACAAATCCAAGGAACTTTCCGGAGGTGACCCCAAAGGCACACTTCAACGGGTTCATCTTCAGGCAGCGAGACCGGAGGAAGCTGAACACTTTCTCAAGATCTTTAAGATGGTCCTGACGCTGGCGCGATTTGACAACCAAGTCGTCGACGTAGCATTCCACCAGTGTGCCGAGGATTGGCTTGAATATGCGGTGCATCGCCCGTTGGTAGGTGGCACCTGCATTCTTCAGGCCGAAGGGCATGACCCGGTAGCAAAAGGTGCCTTGGGGGGCCCTGAAGGCAGTGAACTCCTCATCCTCAGGGGCCATCCGAATTTGGTTGTATCCGGAGTATCCATCCATGAAGGAGAGGGCTTGGAACCCTGCTGTGGCATCAATCAACAGCTCTGTCACTGGAAGGGGAAAATCATCCTTCAGACAGTGGCGGTTGAGATCGCGGAAGTCGATGCAGACTCTAATCTGCCCGTTCTTCTTCCTGACCGGCACAATGTTGGCCAGCCATTTGGGGTACTGAACTTCCCTCACGAAGTTGGCTTTGATAAGCTTGTCAACTTCGGCCTCAACCATGGCACCATGGGATGGGTGCATTTTCCTGGGAGGCTGCTTGAACCCGCGATGGTTCGCCGGGAGACCAAGACGGTGGACGGCTACCTGAGGATCTAGCCCCGGCATCTCGTCATAGCCCCAAGCGAACACATCACGGTGCTGCCTGAGAAAGTCCACGTACTGCTGCCGCTCCTCAGAGGGCATGGCGGCACTGACCAACGTGGGTCTTGGATCGGCCTCGGTTCCAAGGTTCACCTGTATTAACTCATCGACCGTGGCGGGGACGCCCTCCTCAAAGGCTGGGGGTGCGTCTTCCATACCCTCTCCACTCGGGGAGGGATCATCCACGGGAGAGACTGCGTTGGAAACTGCATTGGGGCTACCAGATCCTGCTGGGCCACTGGTGCTGGCGCGGGCGGTCGCGGCCGTCTCATCAGGAGACTCACGGACCGTCAAGACCATGGCGACGTCCAACCGGTGAATCGGGAGGACGTAAGCGTCATCCAGACCTGCCCAGGGATCGCTTGCAACAGCGACAGGCTCAACCTCACCTGCCAGGATCTGCTTATCCTTGCTCTTGTAATAGTCCGCGTCCAGATAGCGGGCTTCACATGAGGCAAAAGGAGAGGCATCTCCTTGAAGCACGCCTACTCGACCATTAAGGGAGTATTTGAGGCATTGGTGGTATGACGAGGGAACCGCCGCATGAAGGTGAAGCCATGGCCTGCCCATCAATGCGTTATACGCAGTGTCCTGAGAGACTACCATAAATTCGGTGTTGGCAACCAAGTCACCGAACTGGGTCTTCAAACGTATCTTGCCGACCGGGGTTTGCTCGGTGCGGTCGTACCCCTGGATCCTGAGGTCGGAGGGAATCAAGTCATCCTCAGACAACCCCAATCTCCGGAGCGTCCGAGTTGGAATCAGGTTAATCCCGGACCCCGTGTTGACAAGACAACGCCGGACTTCATGGCCATTGAACTGGCCAGTGACATACAGCGGACGAATGTGTCCCTGTATAGGAGGGTCTTCATCCTTACCAGAGAACGAGATAACTGCCTGACATTCGGCGTCCTCGATCGTTTCGGCGTGAAAGGCCTCTGCAGCCGCAACCTCTGTCTCAAACTGGAGGGGGCTCTTCAGGGCTTCAGCGAGTGCCTCACGCATCTCAGATGACATGCGCAGAGCCTCAAGGATGGAGAGCCTTGCTGGGATGTCGGCCAAGTGCTTCAGGACATCATACTTTTTGGCCAAGCGCGAGCTCCTGGTTGCAGGAGGTTGCTCTGCGGTTGGTGGCATGACGGGCCTTACCGGTTGGATCGGCGGCCGACTGGTACTTGGCGCATCTCGCTGTTCACTGGTCGCAGTCCGGGAAATGGTCACCGTACTGGAGTCAGGAGGCCGGGATGGACTTGTGGCAGGGCGGAGCTGGTCGCGACGCGGCTGAGGCGGTTCTGCCCGGTCCCACACCACAAACAGTGGCGGAGGCGAATCCGTTATCCCCAGATGGGGGGCCTGCGCGCGTTGAGCTCGATCTTGAGCCTACTGCCTAGTCTCAGTGGCGTGCACGGCCTGGCCGGAGGTACCGACGGCTGTGCCCCGGCGACTCCTGCTGCTGCGGTTCTTCCGACGGTGGCGACGACCGGGGACGCTAGGGAGGTCCACCTGGTGTTCTTCAACGTCGGGAACCGAAAAGGGATTTACCAGCTCGACGGTGTTAACCGAAGCGTACCCAATACCGTCATCGGACGAATCATCCATCACCGGGCGGATCCGAGGAGGGACCCCCATCTCCGGGGGCATGAAATCGCCGAGAGTACGGGATAGTGGCGGAACTGGCGGGGCGCGCTCTTCCTTCTTGCGCTGCCGCCGTTTTCTCCTCTTGGAGGAGGTAGACTGGGACGACGATGCTGAAGCAGCACCCGCAGGTTCTGGGGGCTCAGGCTGATTCAAGCGCGCACGGATGATTCCCTGGGCGCGAATGGTCGTCTTGCGGGCCATCCAGTTATTATACTTCTGGGACCCGCGGTCGGAGACCAGCTGCCATTCGTCCTCGTTGCCACTATCGTCATCTGATCCCACGAACACGCCCGCCACTTGTGCTGGAGCTGGGCCCAACCTGATTACATTGTTGTTAATCTGGTCTTGGAGCCAGTCCTTGAACACATAGCACCGCTGGATGGTGTGCCCCAGGGCTCGATGGTAGGGGCAGTAGCGGGGGTTATCCGTGAGATGTGCCTCCTCTGGCTTCCAACACTCAGGCAGTCGCACAATCCTCTGCTCCAGGGCGCTCCGGAAATAACCGGGGACCTGATCCTCATGGAATGAGTACGTCAGGTGTCGCGGGCCCCTGGGAGCGCGGTCTTGACGAGGGGCTGGAGGGGCCTGCCGAGGAGGTGGACCCTGATTATCTCGCCTGGGTTGTGGCGGTACATTACGCGGAGGGGCCGGCCGGTTCTGAGGCTGCCGTTGCTGGGCCGGGAACTGAGCCCGTGGAGGCGGATTCCTGTGAGGCTGCGGAGCTGGCCTCACCGGCAGCAGCTCCAACGGCCTGGGAGCCTCTATCTGGGCCACAGCAGCGGGCTCAGCCCTGCTGGCTCTCCTTGCAGGAATCATAGGAGGCAGCGGGTGTGCCTGGCTGGCCTGTTGCAGGGCTTCCTCAAGACGTTGAGCTTTGTCTGAGAAGTCCCTGAACCCTCCGGGGTAATTCTGAGTGATCAGGGAAGGGACCAGCTCGGTCTTGACGTTCCCGACGCACATTGTCAGCAACTGCTCCTGAGTCAATGGCATGTCAAGGGAATACGTGAGACCCTTCCATCGGGCGACGAAGTCCGCGACTCGCTCATCAGGCCTCTGCTTGCACTTGAAGAGGTCTGCGATACTCGTCTTCCGGGTCGTGGAACTGAACTGGTAGAGGAATTGTCTACGAAGGTCCTCCCAGCTAGTTATCGACCCGACGGGAAGCTGGCTGTACCAGACAAATGCTGGCCCTTCCAGTGTCTGGAAAAAGCAGCGAAGCTTAGCGGCCTCTTGCTGCGCCGGAGTCCCCAACATAGGCCCGCACCTCGAGTTGAAATGGGCCAAATGCTGTGGCGGGTCTCCGGTCCCGTTGAAGGGGGCGAAAGTGGGATTCCCGAATCCCGGAGGCGCCGGCATGTCATCCACCCATGCTGGGTAAGGCTTGCCGTCCGGTGGGATCGCCACCTGCCGAGTCTCCAAGGCTTCCAAGCGGGCAATGAGTGCCGCCATCGGATCGTCCGGACATGGGTTCCAGTCCTGGCGAGGATCTCTAACCACGAGCGCATTGCATGGCCCTTCAATCGGGTCGTCGACCGGATCGTCGAACTCGGCAGCTCGTGGGATGGCTGGCGGAGCGGCCCTTGGGGCAGCGGGAGGAATCCGAGCGGGATCTCTCGGGTAGTCACGCCGCTCGGGAGGGTGTGGCGAAACATACCGCGCCCTCTTGCCGTAGGCAATGGCCTCTCTCCTGTCGGCGAACACGGCGTAATCACGGTTGCCCGGGAGAGTCTCATCGAGGGGTGGTTGTTCCGGTCCCTGCTGTCCTGGCCTGGGATCACCGTAGTCAGGCCGCCGTTCTGCAGCGCGCTCGGCGAGGAGCTGGTCAACCAGCCTCTTCTGTTCGGCGAGCTGCTGACGTAGCGTAGCCTTCTCGGGATCCTCCTCTGCCCTCCGCATGGAGGCAGATGGGTCGGCGGGCCTTATAGCCTCGCTGTGCTCTTTTCCTTTGCTGACGTTTCGGCTCAACGTCAGTGCTTCAGTGGGTGCGGGGAGCCCCAGGAGGTTCCTCTGATGACGATTAACTCTCACCGATGGATCTGACGACGGCTTGTCTTCGGGGGGGAAGCCCCCGTCGAGAAGTTCCAAGTCGTTCCCCTCTCCCGACAGGTCAGCCATATTGACTGTTCCTGTCCCTGGGGATATACCCTCAGGGCCACCCAACGAATCGGGCTGTCGGCGAATCACACTGAAGCGTAGGGCAGCGTACTGCCCCCATCCACGGATATACACGTGGGGAGTGGCTTCCTCGATAACTTTGCGGAGTACTTGAAAGCACTCAACGCATCGTTGTTGGAGGGCCTCGTGGTGCCCAAATGACCCGGGGTGCCGGACCGCGGGGAGCATGGCCAGGTCAATTTGACGGCACTGCTCACCAATATCCTCCAGGTGTAGTTGACTCCCGGGGTATGGCATTTGTAGGCAGTGAAGACGGGAGTGAGTCTCCCGGAGAGTTCGGCGGAAGCACTCGAACTCATCCGGGGTGAGCGATTCGGGTGCATCAAAGCCCGGTCCTGCGACTGGCCAAAACTTCTCAGGGAAGTGGCCCTCTGCAAGGACGGTCCAGAAGCTCCACGACTCAAACTCGGGACCCAGATCTCCTCGGTCCTCTTCCATGGCTGGGAACGGACGGGGAACTGGTAGTGGTGCCGAGGCGGGCCGTCGGGCCGACGGGCTGGCCGGCGGTGAATACGGCGAGCAGGCCGATTGGCCTCCATATCCCGGGCCTCCCCCTGAGGGTGGCGGTGCCCCAGCTACCACATCACGATAGGACGGGCCGGCGAGCGAACATCCTGCCGTAGCATCGGTGCTCGCCGAGGGCGCACCAGATCGTGGTTCGACCGTCGGTCCCCAGAAAAAGTCTCCGGTTTCTCTGATCGAGACGGAAGGCACTTCCGGAGGGGCCGGTACCAACCGCAAGTTTGATCCTTGGGGGTCTACCAGGCCCTCGTTACTCCGGATATACCTTCGGAGAGACGCGGGGATCACATCGATCTCGCTCTCGGGGAGCACGAGGCTGACGTGCCGCATTCCTACCCCTGCCCTTGACTGGCGGGATTGGGGAAGGGGCTCTGTCGCCGAATCGTACTCTGCCTCTGAGTCAGAGAAGCAAACCGGTCGGATCTCTGTCCGGAACTCCGCAACATTCTTCCCTCGGCGTCGACGCCTTGCCTTCCTGCCCCTGGGTGGTTCTTCGGGGCAGGGCTGATCTCTGTCCTGGCGTCCTCCGGCCGCACTGGTGCTGGGGCCGAGAGGACTGGGAACCAAGGTGCGAGGGGCACCGGGACAGATATCAAAGGGGACGCGGGGAGAGATGATTCCGGGCAGGCCTCCGGGTCGGGATCGGAAGGTGGGATGACCCACGCCTCCTGGATCGGCCACACAGAGTAGATCCTGCCGGTGAATAGCGCTACCGCGAGGTGGTCCGCGGTGGCTACTGCCAGTGCCAGCAACCGGGAGAGTCAACCCAACCTGCCTTTGGGGCGGTCGGGGCCTCGATCCGGGTCGGGCATAGGAGTTCCCCCGCTCAGGATGCACAGAGGCCTGGCGACTGGAGCCAGCAGTGGCTTGGGCCAATGCGGCCGCTGTTGCTAGAGCCCCAAGGTGGGCATCCTCTTCCGCTCGTGCCCGACGTTGGCGTCGAGACAGACGAGCCGGGATGAGCGGCGCGGGCAGGTGGAGAGCCTGTTCCTCGACTTGAGGGGCCTGGCGGCGATGTCGCCGTGGCCTGGCGGGAGCCCTTATCGTGGATCCCTGGAGCGGACCTCGGATAGGGTGATCCTGGGCATCTCCCACCTCATCCGCATAAGGAAGGGAACTGTCAGAGCGCTCCGGGGATAAACTCCCGAAGCGATTGGACGTTGAGGTAGGCAGCGGTGCCTCCCTGCGCGGCCCTCGGGGGCGGCGGTGGTGGCGAGGCGCAGCCTCCTCAAGGACCAGGCGAGCCATTTCCCTAGTGGGGATGACTCCCTCTTCCTCGTATCTCCGCACCAGGGTGTTGATCACCCTTCTCTGGATGACCTCCGAGGGGGAGAGAGGGCGTGGTCGTCCCGCAATTGCGGCTGCTGGGACGGCTGCGGAACGGGCGGGACCGCGCGGAGCAGCCGCGTCGGTGTTTCCCCTGTCCCTGCGCCAGTGGGCGGGTGGCGTTCGGGCACTAGATCGGGCGACCTGATTTCTGCAAGCAGGGAGAATGACCCATTAATACTGACAGGAAAAAGGAATCGACAACCAACCATTAGCGCCACGACGCCTTCCGTGGGGGGAACCCAGGCCCTCGACGTTGCGAGACGGAGTGCCCGATGTCCCTTCCCCAGCCCCTGGCGGGTAAGACTGAATGCTTGGCTGGGAAACACGCCGGTCTTCCAACACCTCTGAAAGCCATCGGTCTTCGTATCGAGGAGAAGAGATTCACGTCGGGTTCACCATTTTTCTGTTTCGGTGCGGATGTGCGTCGGGTTACGCTGTTCCGCCAGGACGCGTTCGCGCGTGCACCCGTCAACCCGAGGGGATGGGCGCGCGGCTTGTGGTCCCGCAGTCCCGCTTTCCAAGGGCGGGCGGCATCCGTCCCTTATTCAGGGGCGTCTGCTCCTTGATCGAAACCGGGATGATGGGATGTCGGCTTCTCCTTCCTTGGACGTCTCCTCGGAACTTGTCGCCTAATCCGGGTCTCCCTCATAGACTTAAGAATGTTCGTGAATCTCGTTCCCGGCGCCATATCTTCATGGACACCGGTTAATTACGCTGCTTCCGCCCGGACGTTCCAAGGAGTCTGGGCGGGGCAGCAACCTGCGGTGAGAAGGCCGGGTGGCTCTGGGTGCTGGGGGCGTGTCGTAACACTGCGGCTCTGCACGTCTGTCTTCCGTCCCTAATAGGGCTTCTCGAAGGCACGATGGCCTGAGGCATCCCGTACTGGGTGCGGGGAACTGTGTCACCTGAGGTTTTCCTCAGCTTCCCGTGTTTAACACGGGGTATGCCGCGAGTTTAACGTCCAGCGGGGACGGCATCGGACCGATCAACACGAAAAGTGGATCAGATGACAGAACCCCTTGCGGGGAACCTCTGACGCTGGGGCCAGCACATGGGCGGCTTCCCAAGTAACGTGGAGTGAAGTGAAGTGGCATGACCCCACCGGGATGTGGCGGCCCGGGTAAGGATCAGGATGGATGATGAAGTAAAGAGCTTGGACCCCAGAGGGGCTTCCTACGTACCGCGCGTTAACACGGATCAAAGTCAACGTAGTTCGGGCATACAGTTTAACGTCATGCTGGACGTCGGCAAGCCGACTCACGAAGAGGTCGAGGCCGCCGGGCGGAGGATTGAACCGAACCACCTCGCACGGAGGGGGATGGAACGGCCGGGTGGATCACAGTTTCACGTCATGCTGGACGATAAAAGGGGAAATGGAAAAGGGGGGCTGTGGGGAGGCACCGTGGAGATACACACGGGCAGTCTCCCACAGGGGCGGATTCATAGGTGAATCAACGCAAGCGTGAACCCTGGAGGGGTCCACTGATGGACGAACCGACGTAAATACGACCGGGACGACCAGGTGGTGGGCTTGAACCTCGGGGAGGCTTCCTACGTACCCTGTATAGGAGACAGGGATCAAAGTCCACGTAGTTCATTCTGTCAGGACTTACGCACTTGGGGCAGCCCGGATGCTGCAAAACTCAGTTGGAAGGGACTTGGACCGAAAGCAGAAGACACCTCGATCCCAGTCAGACCCTCTACTGGCTTCGGCAGTGGGGAGGTGCAATGGAGATACACATGTGCAGCCTCCCACGAGAAACTAGGGGTTTGTAATACCCTGCCCCCGTAGGGAAAAGCCACTCCCATTAAATCGTCCCAAAAGGGGGACAATCCCGACATCCCTGCAGAGACGAGCGGGTGGGGGCCACGTCCAAACCGGGGGGACCCTGCGTGCAGAGCACGGGATCAGGTTGCGGACGGTTTAGCGTCTTGCCAGACGAAGTACAGTTTAACGTCATGTGTTGAGGACGAAGCGGACGGTTTAACGTCTTGCCGGACGAAGTACAGTTTAACGTCATGTGTTGAGGACGAAGCACTTGGCAGTTTAACGTCTTGCAGCGCGGACGATGGGGGCTAGGCAGTTTAACGTCGTGCAGCTTGGACGGGTGTGCAGTTTAACGTCATGCTGGGCATAGGTTGCCGGACGAAGCACTTGGCAGTTTAACGTCTTGCAGCGCGGACGATGTACAGTTTAACGTCGTGCAGGACGTATATGCAGTTTAACGTCATGCTGGACGAGTATGCAGTTTAACGTCATGCTGGACATAGGTGTGTGTCACTTCGCGCAAGCCTGGAGGGCCGCACGGGAAGACAACGCACGGTGTGGGCACCCGAGATGAGAATCATCGGGTGCCACACAGGCGGGTACCCTTAGGAGGTCAACGGGGACGACCCTGGCAGTTTGCGCGCAAAAAGGAAGCTTTGCGCGCAAAACTGCGGTCCGGCGCGCAATCGGGGCGGCTGGCGCGCAATTGGGCCAGCGCCTTGCACGCGGATGCTTGAGATTGCTCACACCGGGCTTCGGATAGCGCGCGGGGGCAACGGCTCATTCTCTAATGAATGGCCACTTGAAAGAAGGGGGGGTGCGCGCAATCAGGCCGGATTGCGCGCACCCCGGGGGAAATTGCGCGCAAGCGGGTTCTTTTGCGCGCAAAGGCCTTGGGGTGAATGTTTAGTCAAATGAAAGGAGCCAGCGGGGATTGCGCGCGAAGGCGGACCCCGAGGCTTTCTTGCGCGAAAGAAAGGAGGTTACCTGAAGTTCGTCATTGCGCGCGGAAGGGGTTGAATTGCGCGCACGGGAGACGTTTCGACTTCCAGCAACCTTTGAAACGTTGGGGGTCGCCTTGTATTTATAGGCAACCCCAGGCGCGGAATCCAGGGTGCGAGCGCGAAATTCCCCCCGCGGGCGCGGAATCGGGCGCGGCGCGCAAGGGAGTCGCGCGGACCCGCGGCGCGCAGAATTGCGCGCCGGACCGGCGCATTGCGCGCATCCCGGGGGGTTTGCGCGCGGAACATCACCTTTGCGCGCGGGCCTCTGAAATTCCGCGCAAGGCCTCCGGGCCCTCCGAAACATCCTTCCGACTCCAAATATGACCTCGCTTTCCGCATCCGGAGCTTCGTTTGGGAACAACGGACTTTTCCGGCGTCTACAACGTATCATGATACTATACTTTACCCAATGCATTGGAGTGCTATAAAGGGTGCGCCCTTCTTAAACATTTCATTTCATGCATAAGTGTGCCACATGGATCATAAAACATGGATTCATAAAACATAATCATTTATTCCACGATAAAGGAATGTGAAATTCATACACGAAACTTTATAATCAATATGTAAATGTGCATAAAGGTGAATACCCTTGATGGAGAAATGGGCATGGTATTCACTACACAAAGACATTGGCTTAGAAAATCGGTGCGATTTCGGCAGCGTAACGGCGTGACATAAGAATTCATAAAAAAAAGGTTGATGAGAGAGAAAGGGGTTACTCATCATATTTACATGTAATGGACGGTAAGGAGATCATATATATACATGTACCAACAATAGAAATGGAATTTAGATTCATGATACAAAAGTATTGCTTGAATGTAAAAGAAGAGAGAGAAGTTCCTTTCGGAATTTCGGCATAGTAACGGGTGTACATGGGAGGAATTTAATGAGAGATAAAGGGTTCTCCCACCATTAAAAAAATAAGAGGAAAGTATTGGGGAGGTGCGAAACCATACCCCAACATTCATAATTGAAATAAAAAGGGCAATACAACTTAAATAAAATTGACAAAAAATGAGAAAGGAAGAAAACCCCTTACTTGGAAGTGTGCTTCCAAAGGCTAGAGAGAGGCTTGTGAGAGGCTTCTTGGGAGCTTGGGGCACCTTGGGAGGATTCTAGAGAGAGTAGGGAAGAGGTTGGACGAACTTCAAGGGCATTGAGTGAGGAGGAAGTGGGATCTTGGGTGGGTTTATATAGGAAAGGTGAGAGAATTCTTTATTATTTAGGTTTGGGACCCCTTATATTAAAATAATCGAAACCACAAACCATCCCATGGTATTTGCCCATGGCTTCTGGAAAAGGAAAGAGGAAAACAATATTTTACAAGGCCAAGGTCCGAACTTATTAAAAAATTAGGGTTGCTTATGTGGAGGTGAGTCACACTCCCATGGAAATTAATTTAAAAAGGCAAAGTGTTGAATAAGTCTTGAGGGCTCCATTAATGCTTTGAAAAGTGAGTCAAACAAACCCAAAACCTCATTATTTTAATGATAAAACATATATTGGCAGAACATAAGGATTATGGTATTTTATTACATCACCATTGGGTCATTATGATGTCATAAAACACATTATATATTTAAATGGTATATAATTTTTACCCATAAATTTGACTATCTCAGAAAATTAGGAAAAATTCACTGTTGGATAAATTTGATGTCCTGATTCCAAAAATAATATTTATTTTATCTAAATAATTTTATAAATATGTGAATTTTCATTTTTAAAATAAAAACCGACATTTATAAAAAAATTCACGGGTTTTGACAGAAATGGCTTTCAAACCATAATAAAAATTTTAATTGCATTCATAAAATTATAAGATCATTTATATTTAATAAAAATTAATGTAATATTAATAATAATATTTTATTAAAATATTATTTAATTCAAAAATCCTTTAATTTAATAAAATATAATTCTTAATTAAATAATAACTAAAAACACCATTTGTACTTTAAAAACTAATTACATTGTATCAAAAATGACTAGAAATTATATTCATTATTATATACAAAAGTAATGTGCATGATCATGGTACTACTTATTTTTTACATAACCCCTTAAAATAGCTGCATAAGACCTAAGGGTAAGGTGTGCGATGGTGACAGACTCTTGGGGCGGCTCGGATAACATCACTCGAGTGGTAATTTCAATCAACTTCCACTTTTCCCGTAGACGATCACGTTCGAGCTTGACTTGATGAAGCTCATCTTGGGCTTGGTCAAGGGCAAAGCCCAAAGACGCCACCTCTTTTCCGAGGTCTGACAAATGGGCTTTGTAAGGGGCAATTCAACTGGATGAGGTCATCGCTTCCTTTGTCTGAGTAGAAATGGGTTCGTTAAAGCCTTATATTTATACTACTCAGATGATCACTGTTCAACGACTATAAAAGTAACGGTCACAAATCTTAACGTAAAACTAAAGAAGTTGACATCTTATAAAAACATTTTTTATAATGAAACATTTAACTAGATCAAGAGGGATTTTCCATTAATGAAACTTTGGGCCGTTACAATATTCCCCCTTAAGAAATTTCGCCCTCGAAATTTTCCTTTTCCCACACTAAAACAAATGTGGGTAACTCAGCTTCATCATATCCTCAGACTCCCAAGTTGCTTCTTTAAACTTGTGGTTTCTCCAAAACACCTTGACGAGGGGCATTGTCTTATTTCGTAGAACTTTTTCTCTACGATCTAAGATATTCACTGGTTCCTCCTCGTAAGAAAGATCATCTTCCAATTGTACCACCTCGGAAGAGAGTAAATGTGAAGGGTCCGGTATGTACATCCTTAAGAGGGATACATGAAAGACATCATGCACCTTGGCCATAGTAGGTGGAAGTGCTAGTCGATAGGCCACAGCCCCAACACGATCAAGAACCTCGAAGGGGTCGATGTACCTTGGACTTAACTTCCCTTCCTTTCCAAACCTCATGACCTTCTTCTATAGAGATATGCGTAAAAACACCATGTCTCCGACTTTAAACTCAAGGTCTCGTCGATGATTATCTGTATAACTCTTCTGTCAACTTTGGGCTGTCTTGATATGTTGCTGAATGGTTTTCACCTTATCCGCCATTTCTTCGACCATTTCTGGTCCAAGCAGCTTACGTTCACCGACCTCATCCCAACATGCCGGTGTTCTACACCTTTTCCCTTACAGGGCTTCATATGGTTCCATTTGGATGCTCGAGTGGAAACTATTATTATAAGAGAAATCAACTAGAGGAATATGTTGATCCCATCCTCCTTTAAAGTCCATTGAGCACGCTCTCAACATATCCTCAAGTGTTTGGATAGTCCGCTCGGATTGGCCATCAGTTTGAGGATGATAGGCCGTACTGAAGTTCAGTTCAGTATTCAGAGCATGTTGAAGACTCTTCCAAAACATAGAGGTAAATCTTGGATCTCGGTCAGACACAATAGATAGTGGTACTCCATGCAACCGTACCACATCCCTGATATATATCCATTCCAGTTGATCCAAAGAGAAATCCTCTCGAATAGCAATGAAGTGTGCAGTCTTTGTAAGACGATCCACAACAACCCAGATTGCATTGTTTCCTTTGGATGTCCTTGGAAGTCCAGTGACAAAGTCCATGGTGATGTTCTCCCATTTCAATTCTATTATGGGAAATGGTTGCATCATCCCCTTAGACTTATGCCTCTCTGCCTTCACTTGCTGACACACCAGGCACTTTGATGTATATTCTGCGATCTCCTTCTTCATATTATCCCACCAAAAGTTTTCTCGGAGATCTCGATACATCTTTGTGCTCCCTGGGTGAATAGAGAAATTTGAACTATGTGCATCATCCAAAAGTTCCTTCTTCAGCTCTGGACATGATGGAACACATAGTCTTTTCCCAAACCGCACAATTCCTTCTTCATTAACATTAAACTTTGAGGATTTTCCCTTTTTGATAGCTTCCACTTTTCCTTGGATTCCCACATCATCCTTTTGAGCATCCTTTAACCTTTCCAAAAGAGATGGTTGAGAAATCAATTGGGAAAGGATTGATGATGTTCCATTCTTTATGATTCCCACATCCATCCTCATCAAGTATAAGAACATTGGATCCTTCTCAATTCTCATCATTGATAGAATCACTGGATCCTTTCTACTTAGGGCATCCGCCACCTTGTTTGCCTTCCCAGGGTGGTAATGTATTGAACAGTCATAATCCTTGATGAGCTCTATCCATCTTCTCTGGCGCATGTTAAGCTCTTTCTGTGTGAATATATATTTAGGACTCTTGTGGTCAGTATATATCTCACATTTCTCTCCATGGAGATAATGTCGCCAGATTTTCAAGGCAAAGATCACCGCCACCAACTCCAGATCATGCGTTGGATAGTTTCGCTCATGGATTTTCAACTGCCTTGAGGCATAGGATATCACCTTATCATTCTACATCAGCACACATCCTAAGCCCTTCTTTGAGGCATCACTGAATACCACAAAAAGTTCCCCACTTGTGGGTAAAATGAGCACGGGTGCAGTGATAAGCCTCCTTTTCAACTCCTTGAAGCTTTCTTCGCATTCATCACTCCAAGAAAACTTTACTCCCTTTCGAGTTAGCTTGGTAAGAGGGTTGGACAATCGTGAGATATTTCTCACAAATCGTCGATAATTTCCAGCTAACCCCAAGAAGCTACGGATATCAGTTACCGATGTTGGCCTCGGCCATCCCTCAATTGCATCTGTTTTGGAGGGGTCCACAGATACCCCATTTCTTGTGATGATATGGCCCAAGAATGAGACTTCCATCAACCAGAACTCACACTTGCTGTACTTTGCATAGAGATTCTCCTTGCGCAAAGTCTCTAGTATAGTTTTTAAATGCTCCTCATGGTCCTCCATGGTTTTGGAGTATATTAGAATATCATCTATAAAGACTACCACAAATTTTTCTAGGTAATCTCTAAAGACTCTATTCATCAAGTCCATGAATATTACTAGAGCATTGTTGAGTCCGAAAGGCATTACTATGAATTCATAGTGCCCATACCTTGTACGAAAAGCAGTCTTGGGGATATCTTCTTTCTTCACCCTTGATAATATCCCGACCGCACGTCCACCTTGGAGAAGTATTGTTCTCCACGCAGCTGATCAAACAAGTCATCGATTCTTGGGAGAGGATACTTGTTCCTTATCGTGATTTTGTTAAGTACACGTTAATCAATGCAAATCCTCATTGACCCATCCTTCTTCTTGACGAAGAGGACTGGTGCACCCCATGGTGAAGCACTAGGGCGTATAAACCCTTTATCCAGATTCTCCTGTAGTTGTTTCTTCAGCTCTTCAAGCTCAACAACAGCCATTCCATATGGAGTCATGGATATTGGTAGCGCCCCAGGTATAAGTTCAATTTAGAACTCAACATCTCTCCTTGGAGGAATATCAGGAAGTTCCTCGGGAAATACTTCAGCGAATTCCCTCACAATAGGCATTTCTTCAAGGGTGGTTTCTTCCTTTGACTCAATCATCTGAGCCAGATATGTGTGCTCATAAGGTATTAATATCCATGCTTGAGATGATGGAGCTAAAACAGATTCATCTTCCTCCTGACACTTGTAAAGAATCGGGGGTCGATTCTCCATATGGAGTGTGATTTCCCTCTCCCGACAATTTATGTTGGCTCTATATAAGGAAAGCCAATCCATGCCAAGAATTGCATCAAATTCCACAAAAGGGAGTATGAAAAGGTTCGCCGGGAAATTAAATCCACATATTATAACATGGGAGGACTTATATTCATGGGATGCAATGATTTCCCCATTTGCCGTACTCACCGACATCTTTACTTCCATGATTTTTGGTGGTGCTGGGATTGTTCTACTAAACTTTTGAGATATAAAAGAATGCGTAGAACCTGAATCAAAAAGTGCGTTCTCTATTCTTGAATGAATAACTAGCGTACCTGTCACCACTTCGTTGTCGGGGTTCACTTCGGCAGAAGTGATGGCAAAAGCTCTCCCTTGTTGTTATGGAGGTTGTTGGTTGCCTCCGATAACCCTTGGATTAGGGCACTAATTTGAAAAATGACCCGGTTCTTTGCATTTGTAGCATTGAACAACGCGTTGAGGTTCGAACGGAGTGTTCCTCTCCTCTGTCACAGCCGCGGGTCCTTCTTGCTGATAGTTAACAGCTAGGTTACCTTCTCTTCCACACTTGAAGCATTTTCTTGTCCCCATAAGGCAATTTCCAGGGTGCTTCTTTCCACACTTTTGGAAAGTGGGGTGCTAGAATTTCTTAGCGCCGTTGGATTTATCCATCAGACCACCAGCATTGAAGTCCACCTTGCACTTCTTGTCCCCATGATACCCCTGTGATTCTCCGATCTCCATTTCAACCTTGAGGGAACATCAGACAATTTCTTCATAGCTGTCGAAGTCATGGATCGCTAATGCTTTCCGCATGCTAGGCTTCAGCCCACCAAAGAAGCAGTCAACCTTGCATTCGGGGGTAACGACAAAGCCAGAAGCGTATCGTGCAAGCCTTGTGAAGTTTGGCTCGTACGCTCCCACAGATTCTTCATCTTTCTATTTGAGGGAAAGGAAGTCCCTTTCCATCTTAAGACGGAGGGTTCATGGAAAATATTTATCAAAAAACATCTTCTAGAATTCCTTCCATTCCAAAGCCTCGATCTCCTCCTCAGGCTTCGTATTTTTGATCAATGTCCACCATTGATCAGCTTCACCCTCTATACGATAAGCCACCAGGAGAACCTTCTCTTTTCCAGAGCATTGGAGGATGGAGAATATCTTTTCAATGGAGTTGATCCATTGTTCAGCGATCGTGGGAACAGATGATCCACTAAAAGTAGGAGGCCTTTGTCTCATGAAGCTTTCAATTGTGACTTGTTCTTTCTTAGGGGGGGTTGAACGTTCCTCTTGACCAGTGTTTCTATTCAAAACATGAGTTAGCTGAGAGAGAAGCGTGACAAAGTTCGCGATTCCCTCTCCCATTAGATTGGGCATCTCATAAGTACAATCATCACACTGATCTTCACAACGGTTGTTAGCCCGAGTTCTCCTATTACCGGCCATTGGCTGGAATAAAAGGATAGTTAGGGGTAACACATAAAGGGTAATCCAAAGACAATATTTTATGACTTATAAATAAACTTTAATCTCTTTAACTCATGAGTCTATAGGATTCAATCCAGGATTTTCATGATCTTCCTTCTAACATATATTCTTAGGGGCATTTTTCCCTTAATAAGGGTTCATACTAAGATTGTGAATTTATCAAAACATATCCCCCGGGAGTGCCGTAACCAAGAGTGAAGCAAGGCCCGTTGTCGTGCACCAGTTCTCATTCGAGTCTAGCTCAAAGCGGTGTTTTCGGGTTTTACCCCTAGGAGACATCTGTGCCAGAGCCACCTCTACCTGCTCGTATCCAGATAGGGATGTATTTGTTTGATAAACCACTTACTTAGTATTTACCAAAACTTAGGGATGTTTTTATTATGCTTAGTCTTGTATCTAAGGCTTTACTAGGGTTTCCTAATCCCAAAAATAACTAAACCTATCCTTTGATACCAACTATGAAAACCCTGCTTTTTATTACAACTTAAACATGCTTTATTACATACAACTTCACTTGATACAACAAAGAAGATCGAGAGGTTTAGTGTCTTTGGGGCTTATGATCATTACATAAAAACTTTAAACTTGAAATACAACATCTTTATTGAAAACTTCCTTTACATGACCACTACATTCCTTCGTACTTAGCATTGCATAGGATAACCTGAGGACATGCATAAGAAAAGGGTGAGCTATAAATCCAAGTAAGGGAGTACACAATGAATAACATGAGGAGTACAATACATGTTAGGCAATAAGCATATCAATATAGAATAACAGAAACATGAACATAAAGCCATGATAAAGCATGATAATCATAACATGGAAATGTGGCAACAACACTTAACATTGAATTAGCATGAGCCAAGGCTCATTGCACATGGAGCATGAGTAAACCCTCATTGCACTTGAAGCACGAGTAAACCCTCGTTGCACTTGAATTAGCATGAGTAAACACTCATTCCACATGACGTATCATGATACTATACATTACCCAATGCTTTGGAGCGCTATAAAGGGGGCACCCTTCTTAAACATTTCATTTCATGCATAAGTGTGCCACATGGATCATAAAACATGGATTCATAAAACATAATAATTTCTTCCACGATAAAGGAATGTGGAATTCATAAATGAAACTTTATAATCAATATGTAAATGTGCATAAAGGTGAATACCCATGATGGAGAAATGGGCATGGTATTCACTACACAAAGACATTGGCTTAGAAAATCGGTGCGATTTCGGCAGCGTAACGGCGTGACATAAGAATTCATAAAAAAAAGGTTGATTAGAGAGAAAGGGGTTCCTCATCATATTTACATGTAATGGACAGTAAGGAGATCATATATATACATGTCCCAACAATATAAATGGAATTTAGATTCATGATACAAAAGTATTGCTTGAATGTAAAAGAAGAGAGAGAAGTTCCTTTCGGAATTTCAGCATAGTAACAGGTGTACATGGGAGGCATTTAATGAGAGAGAAAGGGTTATCCCATCATTAAAACAATAAGAGGACAGTATTGGGTAGGTGTGAAACCATACCCCAACATTCATAATTGAAATAAAAAGGGCAATACAACTTAATGAAAATTTTCAAAAAATGAGAAAGGAAGAAAACCCCTTACTTGGAAGTGTGCTTCCAAAGGCTAGAGAGAGGCTTGTGAGAGGCTTCTTGGGAGCTTGGGGCACCTTGGGAGGATTCTAGAGAGAGTAGGGCAGAGGTTAGAAGAAATTCAAGGGATTTGAGTGAGGAGGAAGTGGGAGATTGGGTGGGTTTATATAGGAAAGGTGAGAGAATTCTTTATTTTTTAGGTTTGGGACCCCTTATATTAAAATAATCCAAACCACAAACCATTCCTTGGTATTTGACCATGGTTTCTGGAAACGGAAATAGGAAAACAATATTTTACAATTCCAAGGTCCGAACTTATTAAAAAATTAGGGTTTCTTATGTGGAGGTGAGTCACACTCCCATGGAAATTAATTTAAAAAGGCAAAGTGTTGAATAAGTCTTGAGGGCTCCATTAATGCTTTGAAAAGTGAGTCAAAAAAACCCAAAACCTCATTATTTTAATGATAAAACATATATTGGCCGAACATAAGGATTATGGTATTTTATTACATCACCATTGGGTCATTATGATGTCATAAAACACATTATATATTTAAATGGTATATAATTTTTACCCAAAAATTTGACTGTCTCAGAAAATTATGAAAAATTCATTGTTGGATAATTTAGACGTCCTGATTCCAAAAATAATATTTATTTTATCTAAATAATTTTATAAATATGTGAATTTTAATTTTTAAAATTAAAACTGACATTTATAAAAAAATTCACGGGTTTTGACAAAAATGGATTTCAAACCTTAATAAATATTTTAATTGCATTCATAAAATTATAAGATAATTTATATTTAATAAAAATTAATGTAATATTAATAATAATATTTTATTAAAATATTATTTAATTCGAAAATCCTTTAATTTAATAAAATATAATTCTTAATTAAATAATAACTAAAAACACCATTTGTAATTTAAAAACTAATTACAATGTATCAAAAATGACTATAAATTATATTCATTATTATATACAAAAGTAATGTGAATGAACATGGTACTACTTATTTTTTACATAACCCCTTAAAATAGCCACATAAGACCTAAGGGTAAGGTGTGCGATGGTGACAGACTCTTGGGGCGTCTCGGATAACATCGCTCGAGTGGTAATTTCAATCAACTTCCACTTTTCCTGTAGACGATCACGTTCGAGCTTGACTTGATGAAGCTCAGCTTGGGCTTGGTCAAGGGCAAAGCCCAAAGACGCCACCTCTTTTCCGAGCTCTGACAAATGGGCTTCGTAAGGGGAAATTCTACTGGATGAGGCCATCACTTCCTTTGTCTGAGTAGAAATGGGTTCATTAAAGCCTTATATTTATACTACTCAGATGATCACTGTTCAATGACTATAAAAGTAACGGTCACAAAGCTTAACGTAAAACTAAAGAAGTTGGCATCATATAAAAACATTTTTCATAAAGAAAAATTTGACTCGATCAAGAGGGATTTTCCATTAATGAAACTTTGTGTCGTTATAAAAACCTCATTCTCTTTCACACATGGGTTCAATCCCCACATCCTAATGTAATTTGATGGGTTTTCACATAGAATACGAGTTGTGCATTTTCTAAACTATATTAATGAAATTCCAGTAACATTCCCAAAAAAATATTATGGAAATCCTTGAAATAAAATTAATCATTAAATAACCTTTTTACTATGTTTTTAATACAAACACTTTTTCAAAAATTTTAATAATCATATTTTTTTTTATTATAATTACATTAATGATATTATTAACCCTAAAAGATATCAATACCTTTGGACTTATTTCTATATATTGTAAAGGTATTATTCAAAAAAAAACTTTTCCACCAAACAATAATATTGAATTAAATAGTTCTCAAAATATCTTTAATCCTTATAAACTATCTTTACATAAAAAACAAAAAGTGTTGTTTAAGACATTGATCATATAATAAATCATGAAATCACTAACCTGTGATAGTATCTAGAACTCTTAAGTTAATGAATACATGGATGCTTTTAAAATTTAACAAAATCCTTTGGTGTTTTGTAATTCTTATCACAAAAATAATATTATTAAAAATTATTCTATAATATAATTCTTTAATCCCAATACATACTTCATGAATTTTATTTCCACATAGTTCATTCCTTGGTCTAGGTTTTAAAAATTAGAAGAGGTAATTGAATAAAAAACTTCCCATATTCCCCATATTTAATAAGATGAACTATAAATGGATCCCTATGAGTAGATTTTTTTCTTCCTTCACACTCTTCATTTTTCCTTGAAAATTAAATGGTTTATGGCCTTACATTCCAAAACATAATTCACTTTAATATTCCATTAAGACATATTCCCAGTTTTATCCATCCACATTTCTGACATGTTTGAAATGAAGACTTCTTTACTCCAAAGTTTTCATGACATGATCTCCTAGAAAAATCCATCCTTATCTTCTTCAGTCAGTTTGATATTTAGTCAAGGTATTGGTTGTTAATAATATTTTAGGGTATCTCATTCAGAATAATCATGATATATTTCACTCCAATCAACATCCCATTTAGTTTCTCATTGTCACCACATTATCCATTACATTCAATGTTAATGTGATTCCTTTGGGTTCCATCCATTAACTAAAACCAAAAAGCGTATTTTGAAAAATAATAACCATTGTTTGAAAATTATAGAATCAATAATATGATATCTAAACCATGAAACATTATTTGAAATGTAATAAACATTAGGTTAAACCTAAGTTATTCATTTTCCTCATCTAATAAGATCCTTCGTAATGATCTATAAATATAATGTGAATTATCTAAAGTGTAACCCCGAGGAGTGTCAAATTAGGATCAAAGTGAGGCATCAATTCATGCACTTGGTGGTGATTGGGTTAAGCCTAGTGTTCCATTTTTAGAGTTGGTACCCCTAATTAAATTTGTTCTAGAAACAATCTACGTGTAGAATCCAGATAGAGATATATTTCCTATAAAACCATACAATATCTACCTAACAAAAATATTAGGATGTTATTTTATACTTATAATCTAATTCTATAAATGGTTTTGGATTTATAATCTATATTTTCTTACATATAGTTCTAAATTTTTCTTCTAAAATTTCCCTGATACCAACTGTAGAATCCCCGACCCCAGTATCCCACGACCAATGTATTCTTTATTACTTTGGAATAAGATATGTAGAATCACATCCCAAAGGACCAAATTTTTTGTATTTATAGTAAAATATATACAAAATTAATTCCTTCTTTACACTATAAAAAAGTAAAACAATTTTTCAATATTAACGTTGTTAACTCCACAATATACCAGAACATAAATCACAATACACTTCACTGAATCCTGGGTAAAGGAAAAAAATAATGGTGAGATCAAATGCTCAGTAATGGTTACTTATAGTGAATTCTATCATAAATTAATAAATTTTAATCAATATGGATAGGTAAATAATGTAACAGACATTATATTTAATAAAAAACATGGGTATTATAATTAGATGAGGAATAATTAATATAGAAAGGTAAATAACTGAAAACACAAGACATTTAATCTATATCATGATTATGAAAACTAGATAATGCATAATCAATATTTCAAGGTTAGTAACTGAAAACACATTCCATTTAATCAATAAATGAGAATAAAATGCACCCAGAGTTTATATCATTGTGAAAATATCATTTATAATAGTAACTAAATATTGAATTATGATTATTCTTAATTATTGGACATTATGTCTCAGAAACATGATACTTATACCATCAATAACTTTCACAAGGTTGTATAAAAATAATTGGTGAAAACTCATTTGGTTTAGACAAATAAGTTCATTTTAGCTTACTCACTCTTATCATGATATTACAGATTCATTGAGTTGTTGTCTATAACTAGTCTCCACCTGTGTCTGCAAGTCCAAATAATTCTTTATATGTTAAAAAATCTATGTAATTCATGAACAATGTGTCTTATCATCAAATATAGATATTGACTAAAGAATAAAAATTTGTCAACATTTTATAAGATAAATAAATAAAATTAAATGAATAAAAGTTTATGTAAAAAAGATATATCGTTTAAAAAATTAAAATATCCATGATAAATTATATGAATATATCGGGAAAATTTAATATCCAATAATCACTTGAAAGTAAATATTTTAAGGGAATGTTATTGACTACAAAAATGACTCCTAAAAGTGAATGTCAAAACTTTCACTGGTCAAAATGGTCATAATATATTAATATATATAATAAGGATAGTATCAACAAAAAATATATCCACTGGATTATGAATAAATGGTTGGTGTCATTTATGAAAAGAAGTACCATAAAAATATATTTAAAAACATTCTTGAGTAAAATATACTTCTCATTTTGTATGTAACTTTTGAAAATTAAAGTTTACAAAACATTTTGAAAATAATTTTCATTGGAAATAATTTTTTAAAATTATAAATGAATATTTATAAAATTTTATTGGACATTATTTCTCTAAATTCCTATCATGTCTTACATTTTAAAACAATGATTCCTTTCACTTTTTCAGAAACATCCAAATAGTCAATGTTTAGAAAACATATCGAATGTTATTTAAAAAACAATTGCAAAAAAATGGGTTTAAATGTATTTAACAAATCATGTGAAAAATTAAAAAAAAAATTGAAAACATTTTTATAAAACATCGTGTTGAAAGAAAATAATTTTTTGACCGAAGAGAGAAATGACGTATGATTTTCTTAAAAACATTTTCTCAATAATTTTAAGAACCAAAGAGTCTTAAAATGGTAATATTACATAAAAATGTCATGAATCACTAGAGGATAAGAAAATTAAATGCCTTTATTTGTATTTTTTTCAAATAATTTTAATTAACTAAAATTCAATAATAAACAATCTTGATTAGAATAAAGTTGTAAAATAAAACCTTACAATGATCATAATGTTTATGTAATAATTGATAAATGAATGTATTATGTGTATAAAATATAAATCCATATAAAACATGTCGATATAGAACATATGATAATAATAATTCATTTTAATCTTATTCATATAATATCAAAGATGATGAAGAAGTAATAAAACCTAATGAAAATTAATTGAGTTATGAAATTCTTTACCACTTGATAACCGTTAATTCAAAACCCCCTTAGTTGAAATATTTGAGATTGAATAATAAAATACAATGAATTATGAATCATGATATTACCTTTAAATGGGGAATTATTTAAACTATATATAAGAAATTGGGTTAATAACATTACAATATGACTCAATGAAGGTAAATTGAGATGAAGTCCCTTGCTTCATGCATCCTTTTGGATGAAAATAATTTAACCTCCTATATAGTGGTCTTATCAATGTTATTAATGTATTATAGAACCATATTAATATTTATAATTTCATATATAATCATTTTAAAATATCTTATCACACTTTGGTTAATAATCATTAATTCTTTTCTTTATTTTAGGTGTTAATTTCCTTATTTTATCTTGTCTATTTTATCATGAAAGATCTAGTTCCTGTGAATTTTATATATCAATGTCATCTATAAAATAATAATTATGAAATAATTTTCATATTTTTATTTCAATTATAATTTTTAAAAATATATTGAATGATTTTTAGGAAAAATGGACTATGTTATAATCATGGAGATTGTAGGCCATACACACACATGAGAAACGTTTCGGTTTATCCATGATGATTATGTGAAGTAGGTAAGTAAAAAAATTATAATTCTAGAATTATCATAATATAATATATTACACATTATATCTTTAAATATACATATATATATATATATCATAAATGTGTTGTGGTGATGAAAAGTGTATCACATCACTTTGTGAATGGGGTAGTCTACACCTACACAAACGATGTTCCCATTTTTCAGTATATGAAAGAAAGTGATATATTATACTATCAGAATGATAACTTTGAAATTAATATCACAATTATTTCATATATAAAACATATATTTTTTAAATTTAACCTTAATATCTTTCATTTAAAGAGTTAGTGAAAAATAAATCACATCATTTCATGAGGCGGCAGTCCATCGTATATGTGAGCAACATTATCACATCCCCTACAGAATGGAAAGTAAAAAAAGGTATATGTATTATATAATTACACCATTGGTTTAATTATTTTATAAATATCATATATATATATATATACCTTATATCAATCATCATATCCATCTGTGATATATGTAAATGGAAAAATAAATAATATCAGTTCATGAGGTAGTAGCCCACCGTACACATGAATAATGATCTTGTAACCCATTTTATGGAAGTGGATATAGTTTTAGGTCATGAAAAAAACATAAAAAATATTATTATTTTCAAGATATTGATTTTATTATAACATCGTTGTTTAATATGAATTTAATGTGGTGTAGTAAGAAATAAAATAAAAACGCTCGTTGAAGAACACCACCTCTTCTTCAGGTAACCTCTTTAGGTTTTCACCCAAAGCCTTACTAGGTTGTAATTATAGTACAAATAAGGATTATATGATTTGGGTATGGAATTAGGAAAGTTAATTTTCCAGTTGCTGGCTAAACTAAAATGTTTTCATTCTGTGAAAAGAGAGAGGATTGGGGGTGGACTATTATAAGTGTGGTGAGTGGTACACATGTAATTTTTTGAAAGAAAAATGGGTACCCATGTTTTTCAAATTAAAAATTATTAAAAACTATATTATTATTTATACTTATAAATTATTAGTTAAGACAATTTTATAGTTCAATCTTACACTTATCATTTTACTTTAACCCCCTAGAAGCCCCATTTTTACTTTACCTGTGATAAATAATTTTACTATTTTTACTATTAATTTTGTTGAAAAATTAAGATAACAATATATAAAATATAAATTATTATTATTACAAATATTTAATAAATTTATCTAAATTTATTTCCCAAAAAATGGAAAATTTTAATTTAAAATTATTCTCACATACGCGATGAGAAAGTGGGTTTTCAAAGAAATAATGTACAAACGTTTACAATGTTTTTATATCAAAATTCAACATAAAAATGAATAAATTAATATAAAATTGATTAATAGATATATTATTAATCCAATTATACTTTAAAGCGAATTCAAATTATAATTTAGCTTTATTTAAATTTATATGAAAAGGCATTTTTCAATTAAAATTCAAAAAATTGCAATATTCCTCAAAAAATGAAATATTTCAGAAAAATACAAAAACCCACCCTACACTAATTTTTATATTATTATTTCAAATATTAATTATAATTTTTAAAATTAATTTTATAAATTTGGTAAAAGTTAATTTTAATGTATATGTTCAAAGTGTGACTAAATCATTTGTTTGAAAAATACAGTTTTTCCAAAAACATTTGTTTTTCTTTTAAATGATTATTATTTTATTTCTTATAAATTTATAAGAATAATTTTAATAATTTATTTAGTACTACTAATAAACTCTAATTTATATTCTTGGTTATAATATTAAAATATATAATGGTTTATTAAGACTTAGGGTTGCGAGTTCCGTAAGCTATCAAATAGATTAAATTTAGAGAAATATATTTTTTGGGTTGTTTAGGCCTGGAGTTGTTTATGGATTACATTATTGAGTAATAATTATTTTTTATAAGTATTCAATGTTACATTTTTGGGTTTAAAAATTATAATTTATTTTTAAATATTATTATTCTTTCATTATTATTATTATGTAGAAATAATGAACTATTTGACCAATAGTCAAACTACCAAATTTATTTTTAGACATATAAGATAAATTGTGTTAAAACATCTAACATAAAGTTTTTTTTAATTAAGTGTATATAAGATGGTAATAAGCTAAATAAAATGAATAATTATCTTTAAAATGGTTTAAAGCAACTAAATAATTAAAATAATTTTATTATTCAGGATGATAAAGAATGAATCTGATTAATCAAACTAGAGGTAACAAACATCATCAAAAAACATTATTGGGGAATATTATGATGTTATGAACCTATATAAATTTATAAGTTATATATAATTACCATTTGAAATTTTATATCATTATGTTCTCTATTTTCATGATATTTAATGATTTTTTAATGTTATTATTTCATCAAGCAAATGATTAAAATGTTTCCAAAGTGGGTAGCTATTTTTCATAAAAAATCATTTTTTAAATTTCTTCCTTGAAAATAAAATTTTATTACATGTCCATGTTTTTAATGTTATTTTATTAATTTAATTATATGGACATGATAATTTTATAATGGTCATTTTTTCAATGTGTTTCTATAAAGTTGTATTTCTCTAGAATTATTTACTTTCTTTACAAATGATAAAAATGATATTCTATTTTAACATGGATTGTGACAATGAATTTTTCCACTATCATAATAATTATATAATATTTGGATTCAATTACAATATTCCATTCTCTCATCAAAATATGATCATCTTTCACTTTTTCAGTATATTTGTATTAAAAACATGTTTTAAATGAAAAGTGTATTTTGGTTTTGAAAATGGATTTTAAAATAAATGGATTTCTTGATATCTGAAAGAATTTTTCCATTAGTATTAAAATCATTTTAGAGGGTTTTATGATGAAAATAAGACATTTCATAATTTATGATTATTTTATGATTCTTGTGAATTGTTTATGAGGAATGGTGGTTCTATTATACACAAATGAAGGGTTGTTATGTTATAAACCAATGATAGATGGTTTATTTTTAAACCAAGTACAGGTGGTTATGTTATTAACCAATGATGGTTGGTTCCAAGATAATACAACTATGATTAGTGAAATTATTAACCAAGGATGGGTGGGTCAGTGATATCACTCTAATTCATTGGGTACTCTAGATATTGATGTTTACCATATTGGTTATTCCATTTGTAAGAGTGATATGAATGATGATGTCCAAAGTTACTAACATGATTTACATATATTTTCAATGAGTTTAAATGATCTCTTTGAGAATAATCAATGTTTTATTTCATGTGAAGTTTATTTATTCTAATTTTCTCAAAGATCACTGAGATAAAGGTGAATATTACTTTGATTTTTCTATTTTTCACTGGACTAATGAACAAGTGATTTTTATTTTTGTTACTAAGCATTTTTGTGTCAAACATGTTTTAAAAAAATCACAAGGATTGAGGATGGGTAAGGTAAAGGGAGAAGTCAAGTTGAATTTTTGAATATTTTTGATAAAAATAAATCATGTTTCATTTCAAAAAATAGTTATTATATGAAAAATGGATATTGATCAGAAGTTTTCAATTTGTGTATATATATATATATGGTTTTTTAATGGATAAGTTATAGCCTAATTATTTTAAACCCCAAACCTAGAATGATCCTCAAATGTAGGAGATTGAATTCATGAATTAAATCTCAATATTAAGAAATTACTAAGGTTGTGTACTTATATATCTAGAGTTAGAAAGAGAAATATTAAAACAATGAAATGATATAAAAGATATTATGTATGAACAATAAAGTCATGACATGATAATATGAGAATCACATGTACCACAAGAGATACATACCCTCATGAGCTATGGAAGACCTTATGTAGTGGGGTATCAACCTAGCATCCTAGTGCCTCCAGTCAATGAAAATAAATTCAATATTATGGTGAAAATAATTAAAATTATCTCATATTCAATCTAGTTTCATGGTATACCGCATGAAGATATGAATACTCACATATGGCGTTTCCTTAAATTATATGACACTATTCAGTTTAGTGATATGCCAAGAAATAAGGTAAGAGTAAGATTATTATTTTTTAATTAAAATGTAAACCAATTTAATGGATTCAAAGACTCCCACACCATTACATAACTACATTAGATGAGTTGGCATGGAATTTATTAACATACTCTTTCCCATTCAAAATCCATGATCATCCGATTCAATACTTAAAATTTTTTCTAATTTCATTATGAATTAGTGTCCACTACCTAATAATTATTTAATGATTTAACTCAAGTATTCACTCATCATGTTATTTAAATATGGTTTTGAATTCAAACTTTTTATAAAGTATTATAATTGGAAAACTTGTATATCATTAATTTCATGTGAGGTGGGTTACCTATAAGGAAATAACATGAGGATAACTATATCCTTTTGGATGTGATAGCGAGTAATATTTTCTAGTGGTAAATATAAGCAAACCAAATGAGAGGGTATATATGGTAGAAAACCAAGGATGGAGATTATCCCATGTCGAAGATATGAAAAAAACGAGAGATTCATTGATGGCCCACTAATACCACCAATGAATGTATACTAAGTATGTGTATTATGTTGACTATAATCACCAAAATAATTTTTAAGGGTGGAGATCACAACAACTAAAAGTTGAAGGCTTCTAGGAAAGACGATAGGGATACCATCAACAATAACCTCAAGGTTCCTCACTCACGATCAAATTTCACTTCTTAAAGTATACATTAGAAAATATTATGGCCACCACTAGAGAAGCTACAAAAGAACATAAAAATATTCAAACACTCAAATATGTTACATATTTAATTTGGAGTTCCATGTGGGGAAAAATTTTGAACCTCTCTATGAGAGGCTAGGAGGAGTGTTTCTAGGACACCCAAAAAACATCATGCATGGAGAAGTTAAATAATTTACCTTAAGAACTGGAAAAATAAATCAATTTATTCATAATCAAATAAGAATAAGTAAGAAAAACATGTTGATAAAATGAAAAAACAACAAGAAAAATATAAGGAATAATTAAGGAAGGAACCACCACCATTATTCCAACCACTCATATCATTTATTAGGAGATTAAAACATGTATTTCATGAATTATATAGAGTTAATATTATCGAACTGTTTTAAAATTTAAAAATTAATAGTTTTTTATAGGCATGAGCCAATATATAAACATTATAGATATTTATCAAATAATCAGTGATGGAAAAAATGAACATTAAATAAATTATAACAATACCACTTATGAAAGAGTTCTCTATTGTTGTGTTAATAGATCTACTAAAAATGAAACAAGACTTGGGTAGTTTCTCAATTCCTGTTATTATTAATTTTAATAGTTTTGAAAATCCTTTTTTGATTTAGCTAAAGGAGTCAATATCATGTCCTACAAAACCTTAAAAACCTTGGAATTGAAGAAATTAATGGCTCATGAATCATACATAAATTATCATATTTAACAATGAAATACCCATTAGAACTAATAAAATATATTCTGATTTAATTATACAACATTACCTTACCCATGGAATTTTCAGTGGTATATATTGCAGAGTAGTGTACACATCAAATTATTGGGAGACCTTTTTAAGGAATTATCGGAGTGTAGATCAACAAAAAAGTGGTGAGATATGCATTATTTTTGTAATAGATCAAGTTAGTTTTAATATACACCAAACAATGAATAACTATGATGAGGAGGAGGATTAATTTCATAAATATGAATGGAATGAAGTTCAATAGGTTTTTTAATAAGAAAATAAAAATGAAAAATTCAATAAAAAATTAAAAAACAATTCTAAAGAAAAAGAAAAACATAAGAGAAATAACTATCAATGATTGAGGGGTATATAAAACCCAAAACATTGAATAAGGTAGGCTGTTAAAATCATGATATGGGGAACTCAGTGAAATAATTTTTGTACCCATGTAAAATGTATGTGTAGTGTGAATTGGGTTTATCTGTGAAGTGGATAGTTATATGGGTGTGATTATCATTTATTTAGTGGGTTCGATTAGAAACAATAGTAATGGAATTAGACCACATATATTTTAAATTCAATTTTAAATGTAGTGACTTATACTTATGTCATCACCTTATATTTCATGTTCAATCATTATTCCAATTTAAAACCTCATGTATTATCTATAATCAACTGAAATATCACTTGATTACCCTCACCTATAATTTTTGGTTTAGTTGGAAGGATATAATGGTCGCTATAGCCTCCATTCTCCCTAATCATAGTAATCATAGATTTCTATTTACCCTTAAGTCAACCAGTTGTTCACAATTTCAAATAATGGTGAGTGCCTAAATGGAATGTGTTTTTAATCTAGAGATGACGTTAAGACAAATTAAAAATCAAATAAATAGGAAATATTTTAATTTTTATTTGAATTGAATGAATACATATATAAAATATGAAGATATTACGAAATTAAAATGTATAATTCATTAACAGAGGATAAGGATAATCTCATTTATTTATACACTAATGAATTATTGTTCCTCCACCTTAATTTTGAAATAAAACTAAATGAATTAAATTTATATGTGAATAAAACAAGATTTAGTAGTATATTTGGGTTTATGATTGTGGAAGTTGCCTTATTCTCTAGTGAAATGTTCATGTTTTATAGTGAAATTCACCAAGTTCTTAAATCTTCCATCATTCAGTCATAGGATTGGAACAATATTCTATTCTAATCAACCTTAAATGTCTAATTTATTCCTAAAATTCTGATCTCAAATCCATTTTATCAAATATCTCAAAGGTTTATATTTCATTAAATCAGTGTACTTGAATCTTTTTTGTTAAAGCATTATCCTTTTATAATTCTACTCTATACTCCATCATGAATGATCAAATAGAAATTATTCACATCTCCACAACATCACTATATATCATATTCTAAATTAAGGAAATATGTTATATATGTGTTAGGATCATGGAATATGGAACTTAATTGGAATTGGAATTGTATAATACATAATCCAAATTGGACTTAAAAATATCATATTTAGGCTTTCACTTTGTCTTGGATGAGCTGAGGTGTTCATTTCTAGTTTCATCATCCTCATCAAGTTTATCATAAAAATAATCAATAAGTTTTATTCAATAATGTAGATTTGGGTGACGGTCTAGTTCAATACAGTTTTTCAATTTCAAGGCCTTAATATTTTAGAAATTAAAACTACACTGGGAGAAAATACCTTTATCTCAAAAAGTATTGGCTTAAATTTTACTTATTCAATTTGAATTAAATAATCAATTCCATTTTTTCCATATATGGTAACCACTTAGTTCATGTCTTGAGTTATTCATCTCAATGGAATAATCATCTAATAATAATCTTATAAAGGGACTTTGAGAATTACTTCTTGAAAGTCCATACATATACTTAAATTTGAGAGAGGAATTTCTTAAATCATGTGGTGTGTGCTCTCTTAAGGAACTCTAATCAGCCTAATGGAAACTATACAAGGATTCAGACTATCATAGAGGACATGAAATGTAGAAAATAAAAATAATTGCACCTCAACGCAATGATCCAATCATATGTGTTGTTGGAAAATAGTTTCTATAAAGCATCTTCAAACATTAGATGGTTCTATATTCTTCATCTCTAGCAAGTTTTGTGAAACATTTATCTACCATATAAACTCAATTATTAAAATATAGATCATGGGAGAAATCATTTTCCATTTATTCATCTTATACATGTGCAACATCACTGTGGTTCATCGTCATCAATTGAAATAGGGTGGTTTTAGAATAATGTTTTTATTCTTCTCTTTGGAATAGCTTGGTTAGATTTTTTCTAGATTTGTGTCATCTATGATTCAACCAAGGTGGCATGGATCTGTCATTTCAACTCGAATTTCCACCGTGGTGCAGGGTTTAGGGGCTATTGTTGTTGAAGGAGGGTGGTGGGGGCATGGGCAGGTGCAAGTGGGGGCTAGCACTGTTAAAGGGGGGCCAAGAATTGTTAAAAGTGTGGGTTCCGATTTAAATACTTTTATAAAAAAAATGATTTTTATCAGTATGTTTTTAGCACTGAAAAAGGGGCCTTTATCATCACTTTTTTGAGAACTTCTAAAAGGGACCCCTATCTTCGATGAGATTAAAATCATTTTCAGCGCTAAAAATGCTTTTTTTCTTGTGTTTTTGAAGGTTATATTAGAAGTAGTTAGATTTACCATGGATAGAGAGACATGAACTACTTCAAATATGGACATTAAAGAACTAGAAAATGGCATTTATAGTGCTAAAAAACATTTTTATGATCAGTGAAAATAAGGGGGGTCACTTTTATCATTGTTCAAAAAGAAGCATTAATAAAGGCCCATTTTATCGGCACTAAAAAATGATGATAAAAGGGGCCTTTTATTAGTGATAAAAAACACATATAAAATGGTCATTTATCAGCCCTTTTTTTGGCACTGGTAAAATAAAAAAATGAAAACATATTTTTGAATCGGAACCACCTTTTAACAGCACTATCCCCCACCTTTAACAGCGCTATCCCCCACCTTCACCAACCTGTGCCGCAAATACCCCAATTTAACAGTGCTAGCCCCCACCCCGAACCCGCCCACACACCTCTACCTCCCCCATGATTTAAACTCGAGACCTCTCCCCTATCTCCCTGGACCCTTTACCACTCCACCATGTTTCTTTTTTCTCCATTTAATGATATATCTATTTATTTACAAATTTATATTTACATATATTTATATTTATATAAATATATATTTATATTAATATATATATTTTTATTCGTATATTGAAATATATTTATATCAACTTATATATATATAGTTATATTTTTTATCAATATATTTATTCATATAATAATATATATTGATAATAATAGTTTTAAATACATTTACAATAAATATATTTTTTGTGTGTTTATAAATTAATACATACATATATACAACAAACATACACTTGTACATATTTTATATATATGTGTCTATCTGTAAGTATAATTATACATATTTATATATATTTATATATATTTAAATATATTATATATTCATATATATATATATTCACATGTATATTCATATGTATATTCATATGTTAGAATATATAGATAATATATATCAGTTTGTTAATATAGACACACACTAATATATATATACACACATGTATACACATTACATAGTTATATAAATATACATATATTATTATTTTAAATAAAATGGATATTATAAGTCTTATATATTAAGAAATATGAATTATATGTAAATATGTTTAATTATTTATATATAAAATAAAATTTTTATTTGTGGATATATAAAATATTTATATATATATTGTTATATCATTGATTATAAATAACATTAAATTGTGAAAAATGATAAAATATCAATTCCATAAAATCAATATGAATGTAATCCCTTGGAAGAAATTCAGTCCCCATTGATAAAAGGAAAATAGCCCCATGAGACGAGGCAGAAGTTCAATCGAATTTTAAAACATTTGGGTATCCTGACTAAAAACTCTACTTTGAAAGCCTTCTTGACATTTTTTGTAATAGAAAAATGTGAAAAATGTTCCCGTATGTCTCCATCTCGTAGATCTCATTGTCGGTTTCGATTTGATATGTGGTTGAGCTCAAACGAACACCAATATCAAAAGTTATGTCTATTTGAAGTTTGATTAACATTTTTAATTTATTTTAAATCTTTTATTAATTTTTTGATATTTTTGTGCCTTAAACTTCTTATTAAAATATTATTAGTCGACAATAATTAGAAAATTATTAATTAATATTATTTTTTAAAAATATATTTAAGTTATTTTCACTATATTTCTTATATATAAATTGTAAATGTCAATTTATAATTATTTAAAACATCTCTCAAAAATATATATCATATTTATATCAATATATATATATAAATATATTTATATATTTACATATTTATATATTATTTTTTATGATTTGTTTGGAAATATACCCTCTAACAGAACTAGTAAAAAAAGCATTGATAAAGAACCCCATTTACCAATGCTAATAAAAAAGAAGTGATAAAGGGGTACCCTTATCAAGGATAAAAGTATCCATAATAATGTGGTACTTTTGACATTACTTTTTTAACGCTATTATAATCACCCTTTATAATTTCTATTTTAGCGCTGATAAAGGTACCCCCTTTATCAGCCCTTTTTTAGCACTATTAAAGAGTGGCGCTGCAAATACCTTGTTTTGTGGTAGTGATGGTCGATCATAGACATTTCTTATTTTTTAAATCGATCACATTGGGATAAGATACGAGGAACTATTGATCTCATCCTTTGGTTCATGCAGTGGGATTTGGTTGATTAATAGAATAATCCCCCACAGTTTATTTATGTGTTTTCTATTTTTTTAGTTTCTTGACCAATCACCTGAGGTTGGATATTAATTCTCTTATTCAATTTCCAATTTTCTATTTATGGTTGACCATTAAAAGGGGTCCCATTGTCACGACATACATTTTAAAAAAATCCAGGATTCCACTAAATGAAAAAGAATCTTTATTGCTTTAATATTTTCATAATTATTTACAAAAATAAAGAAAAAATTAAACATAACTATTTATTTAATTTTCATAACATAAAATCAAAGATTAATTTCCAATCTATCAATTTAAATCATATTTTATTCAAAACTCAATTAGTTTTTATATAATCATTTTAAAACATATCTAGAAAATTAATGATTTAAAATATAATTTTTTAAAAAAATAAATATATTTGAAGATTAAAAATAAATTCAAAAATATTTAAATCAATTAAACTGAAAAATAAATCCATTTGAAAACATCATTCCATATTAAAAGAATCAATTTATGGACTTTAAAATGAAATGATAAAATACACAACTTCATTGAATCTAACAATTTAATTTCTAAATTGAGTTTAAAAAGATTACTAAAACATGTATATTACAAAAAAAAGTAATTTTTTCCCAGTTATCTCAAAATTAAATAATAACTAAAATTCAATATTTTAATCCAATTTCCAATAAAATAAAAAATCTCAAGAAGTGTACAAAATGAATTATTTTCCAAGTATTAATTAAATTGTTTGGATTAATTCAGTGAAAATAATAAAAAACATAAAATTTTCATATATCATTAATCCCCCAGCACTTTAACTATTTCCCTCCCGAATAATTTTTCCATTTAATTAAAAAAATATTCATTTTCCTTCATAACTTCAGATACTTAAACTAGAGTTGAGGGTGATTAAATAATTTTTCCACTAAATGGATGTTCCACCTATATGATATTGACAAACTATTTTACTTTAATAAAATTAATATTCTAGTTAAATGAGTTAATTGGATATATTGAAGCCCAACTAAAATGTTAACATGTAACTTTCATCTATCCCTCAGAAAACAATATTCCAAACCTAATGTTTATTTTCACTCTTCCTCAATAATTCCTAAATTAAATTTATATAATTTAGTTTCTCCCTTCTATATTGAGGCTCAATATTCCCCTCAGCTAAATGAATTAAATTTTGATAAATGTTACTTTATTGTTAATTTTGAATTTTTCCAAGACATGTATATATAGAAAACTATTTAATAACATTGATTTTAATATTTAAAGTGGGCCAAAACTCACATATATAGTGTTATTGAATAATATATTCATTTTTTGATCCCAATTATCCATTTTACTTTAGGTTCAGAGTACTTATATAAATATATTTTAGAGAGCCTCCCAAAGTTCATATTGATTACAAAGGAAATATTATTTGATATTATGTTTGAAATTATATTAAAAACATGTTACAATTTTGATTCTATAGAGAAAGTTTCAGTTTTTCATCTATTTACCATATCCTTAAATGGAAATTCCATATAACAAATGTTAATTTTACTCAAAAATAATTCACATTCAATAGTTCAGAATCAAAGTAAACCTCATGTACAGAATTGTATTTTAATTTTCATTTAAATTATTGGATTCCAATTTTTTTTTCTATTTTCAAATTACACTAAAAAATATAACAACAAAATCATAAAGAAACTATATACAAATTACTAAAAAAATGGTTTTTTTTGTTTCTTTACTGATAGAAAAAACTAAATGTATAATAGGAAGAGGGTATTTATATCCTAGACTACCTTTTCCACTAATCCCCCCAAATTATTTTGGAAAAACTTCTATTAAATTTATATCATGTATTCATTTTTGAATTTATATAAAAAATGATATAATTTAAATAACTTTTAAGGAAAAGGAAAAGATGGGATTCCTTTATTTGATGGATTTAGGTATATGTTTGAACTACACTACAGATTATTTCTAAGGATCCTTAGAAAAATGATTATTCTAGTAGTAATTCACCTTTAAGTGGATCTTTAATTTAGCTCCCTTGATTTCCACTACACCAAAAATAAAACTATTAGTCACTATATATGGTCAACTGTACATGGAATTATTTTTACTAGGAATCATCTCCCTTTTTTTGATTGAAACTTCACTTTAGATCTAATTTTCATGCTTCATTTATGCAAGAGTCTTTAATGAAATGAACTATATTTTCCTTGCACAACAGGGTGTTCTTTTAGGATTCTCATCATAATTCCTCCAATTGAAATTTTTTTAACTTCCTCTTCAATAAAATATTTCCAAATATTGGTTTTACATTTTCAGGATCACTCTATACTTTATTCTAAAACATAATAAAAACTTCATTATTTCATTCTACTGGCATAGGTAAGGTATAGGATTCAATATAAAATCTAACCAAATTTTATGAAAATATCTCACTAATATCATCATTATTTTTATTATTTAAAACATTCCCCAAAGAAAACATTCATTTAGACGCTTATTTAGAAAAAAAATCCCCATTTTCAAAAGACTTTTCAATATAACACTTTTATCAAAAAAATCAATCTCATCTTCAGAAAACCATGGAAATTCAAAATGAATCAGTGTAAATTGAAATTTTTCCATCATGGGGGTGTTTCATTTAATCAAGATTGTTAAAATCCAGTATTTATTCACCCAAGGTCATGGAAAGAGTTCCTTCTTTATAATATATTATTGTATTATAATGCTTAATAAATTTCTTATCTAAGGTGATTATGGAATGAGTCTTACATTTGATTTCCAATATATTTGTAATGTTGAAATTAGTAGGGAATAAAAACACTTTTACAATTACTATAATAAATTTTAATAAACCTTATGGATATGTGACAGATCGTTTGGAATGTTTTATAACTACATATATGGGTTTTACTTCTCCTATTTATGGAGATAACTAAACCGATTAAGGAATGGGATTAATTAATACTCTTAAATCAAGAAATTCATTGGAATAATTAATCTATCTTATCATTCAAGTGATAGATATTATACTTGGATCTTTACATTTCTAAGGGATTTTTTGTGTTATACGTGAAAAAACATTTTTTACTTTGTCTTTCTATTCAATTTTCTCACAATCTCTTTCCTTTTCTCATGAATTTAATAAATGTTTTCTAACCTGTAATTTATTGGTTGTCATGTAAAAGAGATATGTTGATTTAGAATCTTTTTAATATATACATAATATCATACTACACAGATTCTTCACTTGTTATCTTGGGTACTTTAAACCTTTTAGGGAAGGTAGGTTGGGTTGGAAGTGGTTCCTCTATCTCGGATTACACTTTATCCTTCATCATATGGGTTGTTTCTATAAGAAAATATTAATTTTCTTTTCTAGGGCTAACATATTAATTTTTAGTGGTATTTTCACTTGCATCTTCTTCCCTATTTGGTGATTATTTACTACTCCCAAACTGATTGCGATCCCTTAATGTAATAGAGTTAAAATTTCCTTTAGGGTTAGGAATGGATTGGATTTGAATCTTAGAAGAGCCTTTCTAACCCAATTAATTTATTTCAGCTAGGATTTAGTTTTTATACTTCAAAATTTCTTTCATTAGGTACTCCATTGAGGGTTCTTGAGCTTACCTCACTTGATATCTTGTCTAAGGTTGAGAGTTCAATCATTGTAAAGGTGATGGATGGAATTATTATTGAAAACCTTATTGAATGGGTTGTCTCTGATGTTTTTTGTTTCTATCTCCATCTAGAGTGTTATAGTTTTATTATTCCTTTTTTATATCTTGGATACAGCTATAACTACCATTGGTACAGAACCTCTCATTTTTCTTGAAATTCATAAAAACCATCAATGAAGTGTTCTTAAGAAAAAAAAAGTTGTTATACCCAAAGTATATGGAGGGTGATGTCTCTAAGACCATATTCATAGAAAAATTATTCACAAAATAGGTTATTTCATTGATTCTTTCTAAAAATAGAGAGCATGAACCATTCACCTCATGTAGTCCACCAGTGGTAGTTGTTGTTCTATATTGCTAAGAATTATGAGAGATCATTTCCATAATCTCTCTACCTTTAACTAGTGACTTGCCGATCTGTTCTCCTCTAGAGAAATCATCTAAATTCTTTTTGGTTATCTATAAATCCTTGTAAAATATTACTAAGAAATGATATTCATCATAGTGTAGATGTTGTGTGTGTTCTATAATCCTTTTTGTATCTCCCGGTACCCAAAAAGGTTATATCCAGATGATTATTTCATTGAATAATTATCTTTTCTTATTTGGAAACTCCATGATATAGGGAAATACATCTATAGGAAGGTTTAGTGTAGTACATCCTAGGTGGTGATCTCTTATTGTTGGATGTAATAGATCCACTCCTGGAAAGATCCTTCAAGAAAGAAACAAAATGCTTTCTAGATGATTTAAGTCTCAGTTAGTCTTCTAGGTTAGAAGGAATTACATAATTCTCCAAATGCTCGTAGAAGTGTGTTGGGGTAATCTCATGATAAAACCTGAAACTAAGGTATGCTAATTAACATTAAAATTTTATTCTCACAATCCTATTGGTTATTCATTTATAACTACTTGTTATTGTTATAGAAATTAAGTGAATAAAGATCTCTTAAATTTTTATTCACTTGATCTTCATTATCATTTATGTTTTTAGTTCCTATGGTGGCTTTAGTGGGAGAAGAAGAAGGGCTAGAGGAGTCAATCAATGGGATTGGGGCAAACGTTTTTCCCACTTTCTCTTAGATTCTCAATTTCCCAAGTCTGACTAGAAATGTTTTCTCTTGATCAAATACAATGAGTTGATATTAATTGGATATCTCCATATATTGAAATAATTTTCAAAACATAAGTTAAAAAACATTATCCTCACTAACAATGATGATAGGTTTGAGGAATTACTATCATGGGTCACTTAATAAAATTATTTTTGAACTCATATGAAACATATTAGAAGTGAGAATCAGGTTTTTTTAGAAAGGATAATTCTATGAGTGTGTTTCTCCTTTATTATAGGATCCATTAGTAAAAAAATTAATGTTGTTATATTTTATTGATTTTAAATTAAATTTTATATTAATCACCTAACCTCATATCATCCCCTTACCTTTCCTCTAAAATCATTATTCTTATCTATACTCTCATATTTTTTCTAAAATTAAGTGGTGGGTTGAAATAATCACTACAACCTCCAATCAACCCTATCCTAGGAATTAAATATCTATAACTAAACTTAATTAAATCCACTGATCATGAGCTCAAGTAATGTAGAGGGCTTAAATGGAAATTTTGTCTAATCGAATGAACAATTAAATACTAATTCAAAATTAAATAAATATTAAATATCCTAATGTATATACACATTGAATGAACCAATAGAAAATATTTGAATATATTGAATAAATAATATGAATAATTCATTAACATTAGATAAGGGGAGTCTCCATGGATCAACCGCTAATTTCTTGTATACCATCATAGTAATTTTTACAGTTTAACGAAATGAAAGAAAAAAATAAATGAGTCAAAGAAATTAAAACAATATATCTAGTTTTATGATTACAGAAGTAACCCTATTCTCTTGTGAACAATATATATTTTATAAATAAACACTACATATTATTCAATCATCTATTGTTGGCTATGTGATTAGCATGATCTACCATTTCAACGAATCCCAAAAGTCCAAATTATTCCCTAACTTCTGAACCCACTTTTGTTTCATCATATTTTAACCATGTACACAACTCGATGGTTGGGATTTCCCCAAATCAGTATAATTTAATATTTTTTGTAAAATAATTCTATTATCGTGATAGATCTTCACACTCATTCAATATGGAATGAAGATACTTTTTTTGTCCTGCTGTAGCTTCATTGGATTCTAAATTCTTTTTTGGGTAAATATTCCTTGTAAATGTTGGGGTCATAGACTTTGGATTTTATGTTGAAATGGAATGTTACTAGATTTCATCATAATTATAATTTAATATATTAGATGTGGGTATACACTTGGTCCTCTACATTCATGGGTGTTTAATATTTTGTATTTTCTCTGATAAAGGGTTTATCTTCAAAAGAATCAATTAGTTTTTTTAAATAATGGAGAGTCAGGTGCCCATATGATTCAATAAAATTTATTGACTTCAAAACCTTTGTATTTGAGGAAATAAAATCACAACCAATTATATTCTTCAATATTAAATCAAGTACTCAATGTTAATTTTTTTGAGCTTGATCTCTCTCTAGTACATGGAATAATAAAATAACAACCAACTTATAAGGGGTCTTCAATAATTACTTATTTGGTGTCCATGAATAATCTAATTTGAGAGGGGAATTTCTTCAATCATGTGGCCTCTGATCTCATTTGGACCTCCCATTAGTGTTATGGGAAACTGTCGAGGCCTCCTTGGATTTTGGACCTGTAACCACATACAACCAGAAAAAATAATTTCACCTCGGCATGGCGATTGAAGCACGAACAACCTCAAAATTTTGGTTCTATAAAGCATCATCAAATGTGGGGAGGTTTGACATTATTTATTTCTAAAGATTTCAATGTAACATTAATCAGCATTAGTATCTTAGTTATTCAAAATTATGACATGAGAGACTCCATCTACATGGAATTTATCTTCAAATAGCCTGAAATAACTATAGAAATCCATCTTCTGTCAGGATAGGGTGGTGCTGGTGTCAGGTTCATGTTATCCTTTATGGAAAATCTCATTCAAATTAATTATAGATCTGGGTCATCTTGGATTGAAACAAGGTGGCAATACATTGATTTTTCTTGTTGTATTTTGACTGTCCTACTCCGTTGTTTGGTTTTATCACTGGTGACTTCATCGAAGATCATTGAATATTATGAATTTAAAATATACTATATACATATATATTTTATCTGATGAATTTGAATGAAAATTTTTCCACCAATCATAAAAACAAGAACTTTTCCCCTCAAATCCTTCATTTTCTACATACTTTTCATCAACTAGTGACTGTTGGAAATACTGATTTGTTTTCTGAACCTTCATAAACATTATGCATTGTTTTTTTGTCTTAATTTTTTTTAATAGCATTTAAATTGGTGAATGTGTAGACCGTTGAATGTGTGGTGTGTAAAATAAAAAACATGAAAGTTTTTTATTGTTTTAATCCATTTTCCTTTCTCAAATTGTTTTTTTGTATAGCCAAAAATCTAGTATCAAAGGTGGTCCCAAGGCATCCTCCAATTTCTGAAGATGGCCAACGCAATCCAGCAACAAGTTCAAATGTTATCTAAGGAAAAGTATGTAAGGTGTTACATCCTAATGAATATTTTTTTCAGATAACAAGAACTATGGGAAATCATCAATGATGGCTATATAATACCCACTATGTAAGAACAAGTCACATTTACAAATAAAGAAAGGAGTGATCTCAAAAATCTAAGGAAGAAAGACAACAATGAATATTTCATCCTCTATCAAGGGTTGGATGAATCAACTTTTGAAAATATTTAAGAAGAAAAATCAAGGAAGAAAGTTTGGTATACCCTTAGAACCATTTCAATAGCATTGTTTGACTGAAGTGGGTTTTCCATCAAACTCTAAGAACAGAAAACTAGGAGGTGCGGATGAAGTTAGGTTAGAGTATCTATGACTACTTACTATGTGTAATTGTTATTGTTAAAATTTTAAAATGAAATAGTTAAAAATCCTATGAAATTTCTGTCATTGAAAAAGTACAGCGATCTATCACTACCATGTTTGAGCATGTGGTTATAGAAATCGAAGAGTCAAATTGCTTGGAAAAACTATCCATTAAAAAATTGATGGGATCTTTTCAAGTTCATGAGAAATTAATGAACAAGAATGCATGTTCAATGACTGAGAATTACTTACCTTCTATATGAAATCCACAGGAACAAAATAATTTCAAAACACAATGAGGAAATCATGGCACTAGTAATAAATCAAGAGGTGGATGGTGTAGATATCATCCAACCCATCAACAAAAGTTACAAAATTTTATGATCTTCCAAGGATGACGAAATAATGGTGGAGGCCGATTCACACATGGTTGTAGAAACACAATGAATGTTCAATACCTAAATTCCAAGAAACTGGACCATTATGTGACTGAGTGTGGGAAAAAATGGATTATGATGAATGATCCAACTATGATAAAGAATCTCACTAGGAAACATATGTCACCACATTCCTCTTCGCACAAATATAGGCATATGAATGGCCAGATGTGTACTATCTCAAAACAGGTGCAATAAACCATATGAGTGGTAACGAAGAATTGTTTGAGCAACTCATAGACGAAGTTCATGATAAATCATAAAAAGTACCTATGATATCCAAATGAAAAAATAAAATAAATCAGAAGAATGGCAATTCAAATTACATTTCTACTATGTATTACATACCAATACAAAAAAATATCAATAGTATACACCAACTCCATGAGAAGCGGTATGTCATGCACATGGATAAATTTTTTCTCTATATAAAAGATTCTCATAGAAGACTAATTTCTCAAGTAAAAATGGAGTAAATAACGTGTTTCCACTACATATTAACAAAAAGTCTAAGAATTATCTATTTGAACTCATATAAAATGACTCACAAAGATCACATATACACTTTGGATATCTCAAGTTTAGTGGCCTTAAACATCTATACTCATAATTCATGGTGTGTGTAATGATGGCGATTGAAGTTATGAATCATGTGTGTGAGTCATGTATACTCGTTAAGAAACAAAGAATTTACTTCCCAAGAGGAGTGTCTAGAAGGGAAAATTAACCACTTCAGTTTGTTCACACTAATATTTATGAACCACTTGAAACACCCTTACATGGTAGTAATAAATACATTATTACTCTCATTAATGATTTTAGCAGAAAACTATGGCTGTATTCAATCAATGAAAAATATTCCAATTTTACTATATTTAAAATTATCAAAGATTGCATTGGAGGAGAAAGTGGTCAAAAAATCAAAGTACTCAGATCTGACGGAGGTGGAGAATACCCATCAAATGATTTTTTTTGCAGGGAATAAGGCATCAAGAAGTAATACACTATATCATAAATTTCAAAACATAATGAAATTTTAGAAAGAAGGATCCATACCTTCCTCAATATGAAAAGGAAAATGCTTATGGAGAATGGTCTACAAAAAAGATTCTAGGTAGAGGTAGTTTCATGTACTACCTACCCACTCAGTTGGTGTCCAACCATGAGTGTCACAAATTTGGCACCACAAGAGGTGTGGAGTGGCTAAAAACTGAGTGTGGTGCACCTAAGAATATTTGGGTGTATCACCTATGCTCATGTTACAAAATAAATAATAACAAAGCTTGATGATCGTGGTGAAAAGTTAATCTTCATCAGCTACAATAAAGCATATAAAGGATACTAGTTCTACAATCCACTAACCAATAAAGTAATAGTGAGTAGAGATATGATCTTTTGTGAGGAAAAATCTTGGAAATAGAATGATGAATAATTGAACAAATCTATTATAATCGAAATAAAAGATCCTATAGAAAGGAATGATCTTCAAAAGAAAATGCCTGCAAAACCTTCCTCAAACGCATCATCAGAATATAAAAGACTAGGAGTAAATTCCATTACTCTTAAAATAACTCCATTTCACAAGTGTGTCAGACCAGTTGGTGAGGACTCGACAAGTGCATCCAAAAGACCATATTTCAAAACAGGGTGGAGACATATTTCCGAGGGTACTGTAGTAGTACTATAGCAGGGAATGTAGCAATCATTGTTCAGTGCTGTAGCAACCGGAACTAATAATCTATTCAGGCTTTTGGGCCATCGGTTTGGGCCTGGGGTCCATTAAGGCCTTTGGTCAACCCAAGGACTTCGGGCCAATTAGGCTTTCATCCAACCTCATGGCCTTCCAGCCACCTCAAGGCCTTCGGGCCACCTCAAGGCCTTCGGGCCACCTCAAGGCCTTCATGACACCTTAAGGCCTTTGGTCCACCTCGAGGCCTTTGGGCCACCTGAAATTGTGCTGAAATTATCAGACATACTCTACAAGGAGCAGACTCCATATGGGGATTCAGAGAAGGCGCATTCACCATAGTATAATCTAAGAGGATTTATTAGAATTAGAGGGTATGGAATTGCCATCAGGACCAGCCTGTGATTGCAGAGGAAGCCTAGCCGAATAGCCATGAGAAGGCATAGAGTTGATATCATGATGAAGAAGCAGGGAGGATGAGTTCCAAGTATATTCTATTTATTTCCTTTGACCTATGGGTCATGTAATCTCTGAGCCTACAGGCCTTAAAATGGTTCCTACTCATCTCTTAAAAGGAGGGTTATCAAAAATGAATAAAAAAGAAGGTCTTTGGGCCATTCGGGATAAAATCACTCTATCAAGTCAAATTTCATCCAACTAATCCTCACCCCTAGATTCTTTAAAAATGATTTAAATAAGATAAATCTATGCGAAAACTAAAGATATAAACATTTTCTTCTTGTGTGTAGATCATGGGGCTCTAACATTTTAGTAATCCATAAGAGAATAATATTGTAGAATCACTATGGGTGAATAAATTCATTTCATAGAGAATAATGACACATAAGAGATTAATACGCTTCTTAAAATCCATAAAACCATTATCATAGAAGGGGAGTACAATATCAAGAAAAATTCCAATGGAGTGATTGATTTCTACAAGTAATGGCTCATAGAGAAGGGGTATAAAAAAAGTATGCGGTGGACTATGATGAAGTATTAAGTCATATTGATCTCCCTGAAACATTGGGGATGGTTATCTCCCTCGAATTCTATTACAATTGGATGATGTACCAACTACATGTCAAATATGCATCCCTGAAATTAATTCTAGAAGAGGAGGATTATGTTGACTAGCCTGAAGGCTTTGTTATGAAAGGAGAGGAACACAAGGTGTATCGACTGAGGAAATACTTTTATGGGTTGAAGTAAGCTCCATATGCTTAGAATGAAGGAATCAATAATTATCTTCAAGATAATGGATTCACCTAATGTCTATATGAGCATGAAGATTACATCAATAAGAATGATTGTGGTGATATAATTTTTGAATTCTCATACGTTGATGATTTTCAGTTTGTAGGGAACGGTCGAATGATATTCGATGAATAAAAAAAATCCACTTTTATGAAGTTTGAGATTACTTATAGAGGTCTCGTGTAATTTTTCATGGACATTAAAAAAACATTGAAGAGTCTATATATCTCAGAATAATTATGACACAGAATTGTTTGAAAAGATCAAGATGGCTAATTGTAATGCCATAAAAACTCATGTAGCAACAGGCTTAAAACAAAAAAAAAGATATAGAGGGAAGAAGTGTTAACTTGACTTTTTTCAAGATTTTGATTGGAAGCCTAAGGTACCTCACAATCACAAGGCCAAATATTTTCTACATTGTTGGGCTTCTAACCAGGTACATGGAGGCACCAAAAGAGTCACACTAGCTATCCAAAAATAGAATCCTTAGGTACAAAAAAGGAATAATGTGTTTTGGTCATTTCTATATACACAATGATGAATCAAAGATATATGAATACTCCAAAACATATTGGAAAAGTGACCAAGATGAAAGAAAATGAACTAATCGGTATGTATTTGTTCTTGGAATGACAAATTTCACGTGGAATTCAAGGAATCAAATTGTGGTCTTCCTGTCCACATGGGAATCTGAGTATGCAGGACCATCATACAATATTTTTGGAGGAATATGGTTGAGAAATTTTTTGAATGAGATGAAGCATATGAAGGATGGAACAATAATCATATATTTAGATAATAAATCTGTAATCAAACTATCTAAAAATCTAGTGCAACATGGAAGAAGCAAACACACTGATACCCGATACCATTTTATGAGAGATCTTATGAAGAAAAAATGATAAAATTAGAATATTTCTATACTATGGAACAAGTTGAAGATATTTTCACAAATTCATTAACAAAAGATGTATTTAAAAAACTATGAATGGTGCTCAAACTGAATCCTATTTTGGATTAAAGGGGGTGTTAGAAATAAAAACCAAAGCGGTGGTTTGATTTATGAAGCATCATCATCTTCGGAACTCCTCCATGTTTTTGTCCATTTCCTATGAATTGTTTTAATATATTTTTTTACTTTGTTTTTTTTCTTTCAAAAATATTAAGCATATTTTTTATTTCTTTTCATTATAGGGAATCTCTTATAAATAATTAAATGTGTAGTCTATTGAATGTGTGGTGTGTGAAATTAAAATATTGAAAGCTATTTTCTTGTGGTGTTCCATTTTTCTTTATTATATTTTTGTATTGTATAGCCAATAGTGACATTGATCTATTTAGAGTTTACATTAAATGGTTCAACATTTATATAAATTCATGATTCATCAGTGAGGATATTGGGTGAGGATGGCATTTTTTTCAACCATCGAAGATGCAGGTGGGTTTAGTAGGGTTTCAGTGGAGGAGGCACAATTCACTACAAAGTTCATTCACGCGGTCGCTGGATCAATTGTGGAGTTTTAGGCATAGTTAATCATTTCATTTGATTCTTCTTTATTATTATATTTGATCCAATAGGAATAATATATTTAGAATTTATGATTATGACATCTTTCACTTGCGGTAGGGTGTGGTCGATCGGAAGAATAGTCAGGAAAAATAGATTCATGTGTTTTCCATTTTTTTGGTTTCATGAACAACCGCATGAAGGATGGTTGTGTGTTTTCCTATTACTAATGGGTATTGTTTATTTACAGTAGACTATACAAAGGGGTTCCATGATCTCTTCACGATAATAAAAAAAATCATGATTCCACTCCATGAAATGATACTATTTTAATGCATATATTTTTTCCAAATTAATAATAGAAATAATGAAAAAATTAAACATAAACATTAAATTCATTTTCACAAAAATAAATCCTAAATTAATTTCCAATATAACAATTTAAATAAATTTTCCAACAACGTATTTATTTTTCATCAAATCATTTTAATGAATATTAAAAAAATACTAGATTAGAAATTCACAATTCTTTTTTTAAAAACAAATTAATTTATGAATTTTAAAATAATTTAAAAATGATTAAATCAATTAAATTATAAAATAAATCCACTTGATAGCTTTATTCCACATGAAAAAAAATATTTTTATGGCTTCCAAAATAAAACAATTAAAAATCTAAATTCAGTACATTTAAAAAATTAATTTTCAAATTAACCTAAAAAATTTAATAAAATAGTTATATTCCAAAAATAAAATATTGACATTTTTCTAATTAATTTTAAATTGAAAATTTACTAAAAATACATATTTTATGACCATTTAAAATAAATTCCATAATTTCATAAAGTATAAAAAATGATTGATTTTCGGAGTAATTAAATTAGGGGTTAAATTCAATGAAAATAGTTTATGTTTTTTCAAATTTTCTGCTCACATCACTCCCTCACACATAAATTATTACACTCCCATATAATTTTATTATTGAATTCCAAAAAAATTACATCTCTAATATAATTTCAACTACAATAACTATAATTCAAGAAGATTAAATAATTTTTCCACTGAATAAGTGTGCCTCCTGTGTGACATTGACTCGCTTTTTTACATCATTCAGATTCAAATTATAGTGATATGAGTGGAATAAATAGTTTTAAGTGGAATGAAAATTTTAACAAGTAGAATACCCATCTATCCCTCACTCAAAATCATCGTAAACCATAGTTCATTTTTACACGTCCTTGATTATTCTTAAATAACATTTTTATAAGTCATTTTCCCCCTTCCTCATCTGAGATCAATATTCACCTTGATTGAATTAATTTATATTTTGATAAAAGGTTCTATTAATTTTTCAGTGGAATTCTTCCAAGCCATGTATTTTAATATCACTATACAATTCCACTTATTTGAATATGTATAGAGGGATTAAACTCACAAACCAAGTGCCATTGTATTATAGGTTCATTGTGGTAACCCAATTTCCTATTTTATTGTAGGTTCAAAGGTCTTATATGAATATCTTTTAAAGAGGATCATTGAGGTAATAGTCAATTAAAAATGTGAGGTTACTCTAGATTATGTTTTAAATTCTAGTGACCACATTTTATAACATTGATTTCACAATGATCTTTTCATTTATCACTCGATTTCAATAGTCATCAAAGATAATTTCCATATGACATAGGTTATGTTCACTTTGTAATAATTCTAAATTTTTTACATTAGAATTAATGATGTCCTCATATCTAGATTGGTAATTTAATTTTGTAAGACACTGTTGATGTCCAATGTGTCTTTTTTATTTTATTTTTTCTTATTTTGTATTTACCCTCCAAAGATATAAAAATGGAATTATAAAGAAACAATTTACAGATTCCTAAAAAATATTTTCTTTTTCTATTTTGTGTTTATTTTTTACTAAATGACATACTAAGATTAAAAAATATAAGGTTATTTACATCATAGAAAATATTTTACCTCTCTCCCCCACACCTAGTTTAGACTCATTTCCCTTAAAATTTCATCGTGTATTAACCTATGTATGCCGATACAAATTGAAAGAATGAAAACTAGTTTAATGAAAAGAGAGAAACTAGGTTTTCTTTATTTAATGGTAGTAGAGAGGATTTTTGATTCCTCATCGGTTTTTTCTAAGGATCTTTAGAAACATTATTTATATTTTATTCATTCAACTTATAGGGGCTTTGTGATTTAACTCTTTTAATTTCCAATACACCATATGGAAAAATATTATTCAATATATAAGGTCCATTACACCTAAAATGGTTTTTACCAGGAATCAACATCAGTTTTGTAGAGTGAAACATCACATTGTCTTTAATTCCAATGATTCTTTTATGAATGAGGATTTCATGTGAAGAATTGGCCTTTTCTATATATAGTTGGGTGTTCTTGTAGACTTATCTTCTTTTTTCTTATAGTTCTGAATTTTACCGCTTCCTTTTTCTCTATTATTTATTAATTTTAGTTTAACATTTTATCATACCAAAATTATTTATTCTATAGCTCAATAAATAATTCATTATTTCTTACTGTCTTCATAGGTATGTTTTAGGTGTCAGTGGAAAATTTGGGAAAATAATATGAAAACTTATCATAAATCCCATCAAGTTTTTATATTCATAAAAATGGTTTTATATTAAACATACATTCATAAATTGAATCATTAGTAAAATTATTAGTTTACAATTCAATTTTATTAGAATTATATTATCCCAAATCCCAATTTCTTCTTAAAAAACATGGTAATTAAAAATTGTTCATAGTAAATGAAGTGTATTCCTCATATGGATACATTATTTAATCAAGTACGTTAAAATCCATTGTTTATTTACCAATGATAAAGGATAGAGTTCCTTTATTATAGTTTGTTATTTTTATGTTATTTTGGAAATATGGAATTCTTAATTTGATGGTGGAATGAGTCTTAACATTTTGATCCACCATGTTTATAATTTAGAAATCATCTTTGAATAGAAAACCTTTAAGACTTATTGTAAAATATTTTAAAACACATACTTAGTAGGTGATGGATCAAGTTTAATATTTCAAAATAACATAGGTGGGTTTGAATTATCATATCTCTATATATTAATAATCTATGTAAGTAATTACATTAATTAATGCTCTTAAATCACAAAAATAATTTGAAAAATTAATCAATAATATGGTACAAGGGATAGAGAAAATACCCAAATCATAGAATTTCTAATGTATTTGGGGGGTTACAAGTGTATGAACATTTTTAATTAGTCTTAACTTTTCATTGCCTTGAAAATAACTTAATTTTGGGGCACAAACCCTTGATAAATATTCAGACCTTGGAATTTGGTGTATGACCACTAATATAGTGATATTTGTTTTCAATTTTTTGAATACTTAGAGAATATTGTGTTGAAATGATTCATCCTATGTTTTAATGTTATATTACAACCTACCAATGAATGAAGGTTTGAGTTGAAGTGGGTCCTCTATCTTGGCTTTCCCTTCATCCTTCACCACAAAGCGTGTTTCCACAATCACTTCTTTGTTAGTTTCTTTCCCCTGGGTTATTTCTTCTTTAGTGGGTTGTACACTTCATACTTCTTCTCTAGGTGGTGATTATTCACTAGTACCTAGCTCATTTACAATCTTTAATGTAATAGGTATATCATTTCCTCTATGGTTAGGAATGGATTGGGTAGGATTCTTACCTGAGATATGGTTTCCAATTTATAGATGAAATTTAAGCTCTCAAAATTGGACCTGACAATATATTTCATCAAATACTATAGTGGGGGTTCTTAATCTTTCCCCATCTTGTAATGTACTAACATAGATGACACTAAACCTATGCTCCAAGTTTATTCACCAAAAGACCACAAGTGCACCTCTCTATATTCCATAGACTGTCGACTAGTAGTGAGGGATTATGGGGTTTTATGGAGATAATATTCCCTCATACCAGAGTAAAAAAAATAAAAAATAACTATATATTATCAAACATAGTATATAAATTAATTTTGGAATAAGTAAATAAATGGAATAGAACATGCTGCAAAAATAAAATGTTATAAAATCCCAAACATCAATGTCATAAAAATAGCACTAGACAACCACTAGGATGACCATACATACTGGAGTGTGTAAAATAAGTTGAAATGATTGTCTATAACTATACTACTAACTCCATTCTTAACTGCATACCCGATCTATACATTAATATCCAAGACATCATACTAGATCAGTCTCAGGCCATGACCCTGCCCACTCCTATAACAAAGTGAATGGTTACTTTGGTACCCTAATGCAATGGTGGCCTAAGGAGAGTGTGAGTTCAAAAATCAGTAGGGAACCACCAAATATGTCTCTTACATAGCCAGTAATATGAATTCAATGTATATATCAGATACTAAATAGGTTAATAATAATAATAAAATAATTTCTAACTACTAAAAAAAGAAATAAGTCCACAACTGATTCTCAGGTCCCTAATCCGGATTATTTAGATGTAGTTACATATTATACAAGTATAAATACGAATTAATATTTATATATAACCACATATATATATATATATATATATACTTGTGACCACATATAAATTTATATAAGAATGGAAGGAAAAATATAAATAACCTAAATAATAGTATATCTCTGGATTCGGGAAACAGTCAAATGGACATCATTTAAGAAGGTTGTTGAGTAGTATTTCATACCAAACAATCAATGTATAATAAAGTTGATCATTGGGTCAATCATCCCGAAAAACAATAACTACTTTATGCATCTCCATAAATATCTCTGATCAAGCCACATCACCACAAATGGATACATGTTTTAACCTCAGGTTCCCTTGTACTTACATCCAATCACAGAACTAAAGAATATCATATACTTGATGAAAATGATGAAAATTTGGCATTAATATAGATTTAATAATACTCTATCCACATGTAATCTATTTTGATGTCTGATTACCAAGTCCTGATCCATAATCAATCATAACATTGCTACTCGAATACACCCTAAGGGGACCATGCATAGGCGACCTATAAAGAATTATCTCTAGATCCAAGTGCAGGTTATGCATCCATTCATTTAAAATTCTCAAAGGTCACATCCCTAAAAAGAACCTTTTGGTGATGTAATAATGGTTCATCCACCCGATCCACGGGAGTATTATATGCATCACATTATAAGAGTGTAAAAATCCATCTAATATATGTCACATCCATAGTAAAGGGAGACATGTCTACCAATATGATCAATTAAATATCATATGTCAGATGCCAATAATTACCTCTAGGAATCCCTATAATATTAGTTATGTAATCTCAACAACCAGACAACATAAGAATATCTTGAGAACCAAAAATATCAGTCACACAGGCATAATATCTCATTCTTAGAAGCACATATGAGAATCCCAAAATGTGAATCGTGTAGGCTTAACATATCGATCCCAAAAGAACATCTGAGAATCCCAATAATGTCAATAATAAGGTTTAGAATAAAGACCCTAGATAACATATCTAGTATTCCCAAATATAAATTCTTCATACCATCAGTATCATTAGTCAAAAAACAAGAAGCCCCTCTAGATATCATTTTTGTAGCAGTAGTAAAAAACTAAATGCATAAAGAAGAGTGAGTGTAGTTGAATACCTAACCCACCACTAATGTCTCATCCCATTGAATTACAAGTTTATCACAGGTTCTAACAAGACACTTGAATTCATTTCTACTGAAACACAACATATTTTCTCAACGTTAGTCAAATACTTGGGAAACCAATTGGTCCCATATGTCAGACGCTTGAGTGGAATCCCACTCAAGATCCTAATAGTCTACTAGTAAATAGAGGCATCACTCTTTTGTACTCTAAGTCAGTATATAAGAGTGGAGTACCACTTTGGATCCTAGATGGGAAAAATTAGAGGCATCACATTGGGGATCCTTGGTATTGGTCATAACTTCATGTCATGGGATGAATCTTGATCATTGAGGTTGTTAGTCACCCTGGGCATTCATCTAGTATAAAATACCAATTAATTTAATTGAATAATTCATCATATTGAATTTAAATATGGCATTCCACCCTCAAGAGAGATCCCGATCATCTATATAACACCATAAATATGAATATATACAAATGGTAAGGTATGTCAGACCACCTACCATTAGGAATCATTCCATTTATTTCTCATAGTCATGCAGTAGCTACCAAGGACTATCCAGGCTCACTAGAGTCATGTAGGGTCCTACTCACTACAAGAACCATGTAAATAAATTAGTTATAGTTACATTATAATTACTTAATTGATCTTATCATGAAAAATATTTAAATGATTTAATTTATAATTGAATACTTCCCAAAATATCATTGGTCAATCTCATCGCACCAAAACCATGAGAAAAAACTCACTAAAAGCACCTTTCACATTCAAAACCATGAATCATTTGTAATCCCTAATAAATAGGGTCAAAATATCCCAAAAAATATTTAAAACATTAAATATTAATAAAATCATCACAAATACAAACCTTGAAAAAATGACACAAAACGAAGAGGGGACGACATCTTAGGATGTCCTCATCCAAGGCAGAGAACAATTCCCAACCAAAATAGTCAATTACACCATGAACTATTGTAATTCCATAAAAAAACCAAACCCAAACCCCCTAAATCAGAACCAATGGAAAAAATAATAATGTATAACGAAGGAAGATGAATATATTAGCAGCTGAAATATTCAAAATGCACCAAAACCCTCCATTATCCAGGAAAAACATAGTGTGGCCATAGGTGGTTGGACAAAAGCTCCATGTGTGTTCCCTCAAGCTTCCTTATTAAGAAAAAGGTGGAGGATCCCACTATTTAACCTTTAAAATCCATCCTTCAAGTTACATGATGTGTAACTATTACACATAATCTAATAGTTACATGATATTTAACAAATACATGTAATTTAATCCATGGAAAAATCTCCCAATCCTATACCTCATTAACCAGTTGGGTTTCATCCTATGAATTCAAGACAGACCATGTAAATATTACTTGATGTTTAAAACTCAAAACAACTATTTTCACCATCTGTCTTTCATGTTCTTCCGACAGTGTTAACCAAAACCATTGGTACATCCAATGAAGATTAAAAAACCTCTAAAAACATCACTTATGGATGTTCAAACACCTGAAACCTCATTTAATTTACAGTTCACAATATGTAACATTCACCCAAGGAGAAAGATTTTAAATTCTCATGACACTATTAGCCCAATAAAAAACACATGACATTACAACATCCCCACCTTAAAACATCTCATCCCTAAGAATCCTTGGGGAAAAAACATCACCCAACCTACCTACGTCATGAATTCACATTCAAAAAGACACATTATTTTATAAATTTCAACATGCTTCCAAATTATACTAGATCATTCATTACCTAAGATGTAAAAACATGAGTTGATGCATGTAATGGCGAATGAAACAAAGGTGGTTCTTACCCAACTATACGAAAGAACTCAGAAAAACCCACCTTTAGTAAACTATTCTTGAAAAATCTCGACTTCAAAAGTTGGCGTCACTAAAAAAATATTCGTAAATAATTTATCCCAATGTGTATTGAGATAGTGACAAGCATTATCACTGAATCCCATTACCATCTTCTAGTGACATCTCCTGGAAAACCCATCTTATTTCTATACCCATTGTTATTTCACCACATAAAAACCAATACATTTATAATATAATACCCATGGATTTTAAGAAGATATTAATAACCAATGCCGAAACTCAGAATCTACGTAATTCCATTTTCAAACCATCAGCTAAAAATTTCTGAGTAGTTTAGGTGTAGAGAGTTCCATTTATTTATTAGTGTAAATGATCCAACGACCGTCGTACGACTGATCTGAATGTTCTAAAACACTTTCCACTAGAGGGTATCCTATCAGCGATCGACCTCATGCTTACCACCTTAGGATCATCCTCATAATTTTACTAGATAAATTATTCCCAATCATGACATCACATGCCCTATCCATATTTAGATACATAAACGTCATGGATAAGAGCTCTATAATGCTTGAGTGTCAATGAAAATTTACCTATATTTAATTCCTAAACCACAAAAAAGTTAACCACAAAAATGAAATATTACTACTGAAAATAAGGGCCACCACCCTCAAATGGACAATGTTGTCCACTCTAATATATTTTTCTCTTAAAACGCTCCTCGAGCACAATCTAAATAATTTGATTCCTAAAATAAGTATGGATATTTAAGGAGAAATGATGCCCATTGTAGAACTGAAACTCTCTTATAATACTCAAGGAAATGTTAATATATAGGTCATAATCACCTCTAAACCAAGAGTTTTATAATATTACCTTAATTGGCATGTATATCTCTCTCTCAGTCCTTGGTCACATCAAACATGCAGTTTCCTTTGGAATTGTGGATGATCTTATTGATTTATGATTCAAACATTCCAAGCAATTTATAACGAGTTTGTTCATAGAACCGGAAACATCCAATGATTCCATATCCATTTGGACCTACTTTCCAAAGGTAGGTGCTCATTAGTTGTGAACTGATGAGACTTAAGAATTTGCATTGGTCGAGAGGATGGGAGGTCGGACTCATCACACCTTTTTTAGGGTAATTATTGTCTACTCAGGGACTCTCTTTATAGATTTATGTTATATTCATGAATCCTTATTACATTACCAAGTATGAAAATTAGATTTTTTTAGATCTGACAATCAATGATTAATATGTATGAGATTTAGAGAATCTTTTATATGAATTCGAGGTTCTTCATCTATAGAGAATCATATGTATTTTTTTAGAGATTCTTAGTAAATGGAATCCTTTAATACATTATATGAAAGTATATTGGTCATTATAATGACCATACTAGTTTTAAAGCCACTCAGCAGGGCACTTGAAGTTTATTGTCATTCATAAGGACATGAATTATTTCATAGTTGGGATCGTACCCACAGATGGGCTACCTACGTCTCCTTTGTTTTTAGAAAAGGAATCATAACCCACGTAGTTCAATTAAAGAAGTATGGGTTTTATTCATGATTAATGGATCAAAGAAAGATGTCATAATTACTTTTACACTCTAAGCTCATGTGAGTCATGCTCGGTGTGAGAAACAAGAGGTATTGGTAAAACTAGACAATTGTTCCATCATATGAAATGATGTGGGGCTTATGTATGTATGACTTCCAAAAATAGATGAAGATTGGGTTTTACATCAGGGAGGAATCCAATGAACAAGGTCCATAAAGTTATATTTTCTTTATGGAGATTTGGATACTCTAACCTGGGGCTTACTCCTTTGGAAGGTGCCCAAATTAGGAAGGGACTTATGATTGGGTTTTACTCCAGAAAAGGAATCCCATGTCAAATAGTAAATTAAGGCTGGTTAAGAGAAATTACGAATGGGTCTTATTCTTAAAGAAGATGTCCATGATAAAGGGAATAATGATTGGGGCTTATTCATGAAAAAAATGCCCAGGTTAGGGGACTTGGGGATTACTCCTAAGGAGGATGCCCAAATTAAGAGAACTTGGATTGGGGCTTACTCCTGAAAAGGAGGCCCAGGTTAAGGATTCTCCCATTTTAAAGGATGAGGCTGAATGAATGAAATCTCTGACCTTAGTGACATAAAGAAATGTAAATCACTAGGTTTTAAGAGTTCTTCCACAAAATTCCTTTAAGACAAGGAATCCAATAAGGAAATCATGCATTGAATGGATTTGAAGAGAGTTCTGAAGGCTTAATCTTGAAGAGGATAGGTGGATAGGCATAAGAGAGGTGAAATAGGTAGTAGGGGAACCCAAAAAGGAGGTGGCATGCAAGTCATGTGTGGGCACGCAAGTCGTGGTCGCGCAAGTATACTTGTACGACACTGGGGAACGTGCACGACAGTCAACCCTTAGGGTAATACTTGGGCGATACTTGGATCAAGCCCTTAGTACTATCCCTAGAGGCTTATAGAAGAGGGGCGCGCAAGTTCTGTTGAAGGGGTAAGGCGGCGCGCAAGTGTGTCCATTTCCCTTAACAGCTGGCCACTTAGGCGCGCAAGTGTTGATGAGTTTCAACACTTAGGCCTTACTCCCCCTCATTAAATCTTCCATTCTAGATATGAAATTACTTTAGAAGTGTTCAGAAGCTTTGAGAAGAGACTAGGGAGCGAGGAGCTCAAATCTGAGTTTCTAGATTTTTTCCATCCTCAAATGGGTGGCCCACAGGGGGTATTTATAGGCTGGAGAAGACCCTGGGTGAAATTCAAAGAGGGCACACAAGTCACCTACATGACCATTTGGCGGCGCGCAAGTATACTTGCATGGCCTTGGTGGAACTTGCGCGACCCAAGTGCATTTGAACCTGTGTTCATGCCTTTGTAAATTTTTTATGTTTCTTCAAAGGATAAATCACTTTGAGTTCAAGGTATTTCCCTTTTCATTTTTTTAGACTCTGTGATGGAAATGAGCATCAACAAAAGTCCCCCCTCAGAGTTGGATCCAAAATAAATGAGGATGTGACTCTAAGGAAAAGAAGAAAAACAATAAATCTACAGCACGCAAGTTTTGAGCGCATAGAGGGCGGCACACAAGTGTTGAACTGCGTAGGCATCACTGCAGCTGGTTGCACGCGCAGACTTTAGGCGCGCAGGGTTGAGGCCTGGCCTATATATATGCAGCCATTTCTCGTGCAAAGCACCGAATTTCAGAATTTTGAGCTCTCTCCATGCAAGTTCCCTTTTCCACGCAAGTTGCTCTGGTTTCTTCTATTTCATCGTTGTCGCGCTGCTGCCATGGTATTTGGACTTGCACGGTGATACTTGTGCGCCAAAACTTGTGCGGCACATCATAATTGCACACCAGAATTATACTTATGTTCCTTAATGTCTTTGACATTTTCTCAAATTTCTTCTCAAATTTTATAAAAAATCAACCCATTTAAGAGTTAATTTATTCATCTTTTGTCCAGATTCAATGGATTCTAAGAGAATCGGAATGGCTGACGAACTGGCTTGCAAACAGATTGATGATATGATGAGAATCATTGGTCATGATTACTATACGGTCTGCGACAGCACTCTCCTGGATTTATCCAAGTACCTGAAGAAGTATCATATTGATTTCCCACAAAGCATCTATCTGCCTTTGTATGGCTATGGTCATCTGCGAGATGTTACCATTCCAGAGGCAAAGAACTATCTTCCAATTTCTTGGTTTCAGAATTACACCAACTTTGATTCAACAAATATTTCATGTGGAGGAGCATTTTTAAAATCTGGAAGAGTGGAGAACGCCCATATGATGCATCATATCCCTTGTACGCAGAATCTGAAACCTCACAAGCCCGAGCTGCAACCACATTGTTATCCTTCAATCATCCAAAATTCCCAGATGGATCAATCCAAAGGATGTAAGAAGAGCTGGGACTTCCATCCTGGAGGAGGTGTGAAGACAACATGGATGTGGGCATACTGGGTATGACAAACCTATGAAGAGTATGTCGGGGATTTGAAAGGAGTTACAATATATGAAGCTGTATGGGATAGGCAAACATATTTTTACAGACATGATAACTTCGTGGTGGAGATACTCAGTCATTGGAGCCCAAAACCCAATTCTTTCCATCTGAATCATGGACAAGTAGGCATCAGTCTGTGGGATGTCCACTTTATCTCAGGGGCTCCAATTTTGGGTGATATGTATGATGAATTTATGCCTCCCAAGGCGAATTGGAATGATTCGGAGAAGACTTTGGCTTTAGATTAGGAATTATTGAAAATCGTCCACAAGCTCAAGAGTTCAGAGACCTCCTTTACTCATTCTAGAAAGGATATTCATCCAGAGGAGTGGATTAATATGTTTATTATCGATAGGCAGTAGAAGGACCTGAAGGATAAGGGATCGAAGGAGAAGGGATCCAAGAAGAAGGGGCCCAAGGATAATAGTCCCACCCGTCCTACCAATTGCCCCAAAACAGAGAAAATGGGTGCTCTTGGCACATTCTGGCCAACCCTAGAAGCAGGGGAATTTTAGAAGTGGGGATACGAAGTGAATCAGAGAATCCCAAAGAAGACTCGTCTGGCAGGATTCTTGGCCTTTTGGATCAGTGTTTATCTCTTGCCAGTCAGGGACTCGAAGCGAGGCGTCAGGATAGGGACCTTCATTATTGCTGCCAAGTTGGATGAGGAAAAATGGTTGGGTTAGGTACCCCTATTTTAGCAATGATTCACAGAAGCTTACTCCATGTCTTCATGGGTAAGTATCCTTTGAGAATAGTGGGACCATTTCATGTTTTGTGGGGATGGATCGCCAGTCACTTTAGGACATATAATGTACAAAATGGAGTACAAATCCCTAGAAGTTTTTTTAGGCCATTAGTGAAAGCATTCTCTAGAATTTCTCCACTAGCTCTCAGTTCTTATGACATGAAGGTGAGGCTGAGCATGTATAAGTAATTTAATTTCTATCCTTATGGAATTCCACCAACTGGGCGGTTTTTTGATGACGGAACAACTAGTCTAGAATTAAAGGCATACATGCTGGCCAGCAGAGATGGTGTGCTGGTCGCTAGGATTGACGGATAGATTATATGTGAGGCCTATGCTCCATATAGATTTGCATGTCAATTCAAGTGTTTGCAGCAGACTGCTGTATCTCCCCCTCTGGATTTCAGGTCAGAGCAACATCTGATGGTTTCCTGGAAACTATGGTTGCTGACATCTAGGGAGAAGACCAGGGCAGTGTTTGAGATTCCAGCTGATAAAGCGGAAAATAAATTGACTACATGGTATGCCGAGCACTGGATAGAATCATACCCTAGAGGAGTGCTGAATCAGCCAGTTTATCAGGTCGGGAAAAGGAAGGGAACTGTAGAGAAAGAAACCCTTCTTTAGGAAGGTGATGCTTCCCCACCTGAAGCTAATTTTCCAGATTTTTCATCTATGACTAACTCACTAGATTTCGAAGATGGGGATGATGAGGCACAACAAGCGGAAAAGAGGCCTCATGCCTAATATAATCCTCTAGTTAGAATCAAAATACCCACTCTATCAACTCCTGGTAAGTTACTTTATTGTGGAAATTTAATCACCATTAATTTATAGAGCAACGAGTCTTATTTTCTTATTCTCTATCAGTAGTTGCAGGATCTGGGAAGAATCTGTTGTCGACGATTGTAGGACCTTACTCACAGCCTTCTGGTACACATACTGAATATCTACAACCAGAGGCTAACCAGACATGGCAGAGTTTATACTGTGGTGCTAAAACTTCCTGGATGGATTTGTATGAGGGGATACACCTCCCTGGAATAGGAAATCTTCTGGCTTCTTCCAATATCCATTAAAAGGATAACCCCGATGAAGTGAGGGATTATATCAGATAGTTGTAAATGATCATATAATCCACTGATGATTCCACTCCTGTCCCCAAGTGGGTGAAGGAAATGATTTATTGTGGTGCCACTGAGGGGACTGGTGGTTCTAGAGATGATGTGTGGAACGATTACGTGGCACCTGAAGATGTAATTTTTCTTTCCTTATTGTCTTTGCAACTTGATTTTAGTCAAATATTTGTTACTCAAAGAAATTATTCTCATCATCCGGCAGCTTGCAAAGAAAGGAACTACTGAGGTTCCTTCATTATAGTATAGCCCTGGTGGTATTTCCATCAGGGCTTCTGCTGAATCTCCTCGCGAGTCGGGCGAGATATCTCCAGACTAATAAGCCATGGATGAGGATATGGATATGGTTTTTCATTCTCCAATTCAATTTCCTATAAAGGAGACTGCCGACACTCCCAAAAATCCAAAGAGACAAAGGCATCAAAGGAGGAAGTCCATAGCTAAATGCTTCATCAGTAGTGGTAAGTCCTTCGAATAATCATGAGTCTTAACCCATGAAAAGGTTTCTCATTTTATTTGGTATTACAGGGTATTATTCAATATCAACTTTGAGGGAGAGGATTGACCTTCCTCTAAGAACAACAGAGGGTGCTGGTGAATAATCACAAGTTCAGGCTAACTTGGCTACTCCTGGAGAAGAGGCAACATCTGTTCCCAGTATCCCTCCTTATGCTATTGCATGGAGAGAAGAACTACATCTAGAAAGTTAACAATACTTCATAAAATGTTGAATGAAACATTGAATGAATTCCATTCTGTAATACTTTAGTTTTAACCCCTTCACTCAAGCTTTTTGTGGCCATTGCAACTGATGCCGCTATTTTATCTGAAGATGCTATTCAGGGTTAGAGATCGCAGGATGAAGGTCACCAAGAGGACGTACCAAATTCTCCCACTGGTAAGATTAACCAGGATTCAGATATTACATTGGATGAAATGATGGGAATTGGCGCATCTTTTGATGATTTTTTAGATCATGTTAACTTACCATGTAATTTAGAAGATTATGGACATGAGTGTTATCCTTCATCCTATTAAAAATAACTTCGTATTACATGTCTAATAATGATCGGTTCAAATATGCAGCTCTATCTGAGCAAGCTACTGAACTACCAACGCCTGAAGGGGGTACAGAAAACCCTACTATTGCAGAGACATTAGCGCAAGTGGAGGTAAACCCCATTGATCTTCCTCAAACTCACCTTGAAAATCCTATTGATGCTAAGAAATATGGGGAGGATCCTTTTCAAGTTACTGACCTACCATTGGGTAAGGGGTAACAATATTTGTGACTGTACTTAATTAGCAAGATATCCAATTAACTTTTGTTATCCTTTGAAACTAACCAAAGATTTCAATTGATTATCCAGGGCCATTAATTTCAGTGGCTAGATCTGGAGGTGAAGCCTCAGCCTCCGCCCCAACCGGAATGGAAAGTAAAGAAGCACACGTCAGGGGGAAGGAGTAGAATAGGGCACTTTCCTAAGTGCATTAATCCCAGATTGTATTCCCCCATGTGATAGTGATGCTGAGTCAGATCCAAAAGTACAAAAGGTGCTCTAATTTTCATGATGCAAGGCATGGAAAATTATTTGGAAAATTATATCTGAAGTGAATCTTGAAGAGTTTTCATCAAAGATCTCATGACTGTCATCCCTGTTTGTTATGCTGGGACTTGGCGGTTTTGGATATCGAAAGATTTATGCTGCGGTAAAAAAAGTCATCTTAAGGAGGGAGTAGGAACAAAAGTGCCGTGAAGATCTGACCAGGGTGAAGTTGTCCGCCAATATCAGTGAATTTGTGGTTGCGGTATCCCGTGCTGAGGATGACTATGCTGCCAAGATGAAGGAGCTGAAGCATAAGATCAAAGATAAAGTTGTACAGTAGATGCACCTTTAGCAACAGTTAGATGTTGTTACCGGGTAACTTGAACAACTCAATAATTCATTGGAGGGAGCTCAAGAAAATGGGATGAAAGCCATTGCGGATGCCAAGAAAGAACTCCATCAGGCTGAAAAGAGTGAAGTTGGTTGAGAGCATGAGATTCAAGTGGCTGCTGATGAATCTCGGGATGTTGTACATCAAGGGAAGACTTATGTTGACATCCTTTTGTAATATCTTTGAAAATAGAAGAGACTCCAATATGTGGACATCCTTCTAATTCTCATGTATCAATGAAGAATACTTTCATCTTCCATCATTTGTGCTTGTATTATTTGATACCTGCTTTAAATTTTACTTGATCCAAAGGGCCTAGTAAGCATAGTTTGATTTGTTGCTAGGATTAATTAATTACCCTACTAAATTTGAATATTTTAATTGCTCAATATTACCTAAATCATATGAAAATGTATGTTTAGTGAGCTGGGACTTGACTTTTATTCAGAGTTCCCTTGTCTATTGTGTGCTGTTTAAAGTCATGCACATCTGACATAAAAAGGCTAATGTTTAAGGTCGAAGTAGCTTTGACTGAATGGGTTAAAATTGACTCAATTCCTTGAAAACTTATCTGAAAACATTTTACCACACTCATGTATGAAGGAAAACATGTAAACTATGACTTAAGAAATTTTGAATATGAGGAATGATACGAAAAAGGGATAAAAGGAATTAAAAGAATTAGTTCCCAAGAATGAAGTTACCATTATTTACCAAACCTGTTATTGTGTTGAATTATGCAGGGCCAGCTAAGGGCATTGGATGCATAGTCAAATAATAGCATCTTTTGGCGGACAAGTCTGTTATGTAGACTGTTTAGGCAAGTCTTCCTAAGGGAACGGGCTGCATAGTCAGGCAAAAGAACTCTCAAAAATTTTCTTTTCTACTACTAAAAAGCCAGTGGATGTTTATAGGGATTCAAATTTTCCAACGCATAGAGTTTGATGTATGGAGAGAGGTACTTGAATATGGAAAAGATATTTCCAAACAAGATTGTCTATGAACTGGATGAATTTCACTACTATGAAGGTATGACCCAAACATAGGGAAGGGAAATATAAACCATATATTTTAATACTTTCAGATCATAAAAAAGAGTTTGAGACAAATATATTAAGGATGGATATTATTTGTGGATCCCTATATATTTTCATTAAGACAACTAAGTAAAAAAGAGATTTTCTTCCCAATAATGAAGTTACCACTATTTGACAAACCCGTTAAGGGTTGAATTATGTAGGGTCACCTAAGGGAATTGGCTTCATAGTCGAATAATATCATCTTTTGGTTGACACGTCTGTTATGTAGAATTTTTATTCAAGTCCGCCTAGGGGAATGTGGTGCATGGTCAGGAAAAAGAATTCTCAGAAATTGGACATTTTGTGACCAGAAGCCAAGAAAAGTGCTATGGAGATCTGGAATTATTCTAGGTTAGGATTATGACACATAAAAAATGGTTATTGTCCAATGAATGTAGAGATACACCGATCAATGATAACCATAATCATGTTGTGGCTGGGTCTTGAATTGAAATGTTGGACTTCACTATGTATCTCATAAGGATGGGAATCAAGCCATACGTTGTTCTGGAAATTCAGTTTAACTTCATGTGGGACAAAAGTATGAGAGATCTTAGTTTAGGGTTATAGAGCTCGGACCATAATAATGAATACACAATGTGTGTTTTCATAGGGACTTTTTAGCCAGGGGACTGAAAGTGGAATTCAGGGTCAGGCCCAAAACACTTGGGGCTGGATTCATGGGATGCTCGAATGTTCTTACGTATCCCATAAGGATGGGAATCAAGCTGTACATAGTTCTTGAAATACCCTCTATACAGATTTTGTTTCTACATATGAAGGGTGAAAAGGAGACTTTAGTGCAATGATGGTTTGACCCACGATAAAAGTTTTGGGTACTGCCATGTATTCACATAGTTTTTTAAATGTAACATGATCGAAGATCAATGTAAATAATTATTCCCTCTTGGGTAAGGGTATCAAAGAATGTTGTATTTTATTGTCGTACAGGACAAAAGTGTTGTACAGTTTAACGTCATGTAGCTGGGGCAAAGGTGATACAATGTGAAGAGATTGGTTTTGGGCATGAACCTTAGGAGGTTGCCTACGTACCCAGCCTAGAATTAAAGGATCAAAGTCCGCATAGTTCAATTAAAGAATGAATTAGTGATCAAGTTTTTATTGGAGACAACGACCAAAAAAATGGTGTTGGGACTTACACATGGTTAGCGGCCCAGAGAGGGTGTTATGGTTGATGTTTTCTCTAAACTCACATGAGTCATACTCGGTGTGACAAAAAAGAGGTAACAACAACCCTAACGATGCAGAGTTTAATGTCATATATGACATATGAAGGGACTATGCAGCTTAAAGTCTTACAGTGAGGACTATTGGTGTTGCACAGTTTATTGTCATGAAGCAGGGACAAAATACAGTTTAACATCATGTAGGACAAATATAGGGACACAGTTTAACGTCATGTTGGAAAATAAGGGTGATATACAGTTTAGCATCTTGTAGCTAATACGATGAGGAAAATATAGTTTAACATCATGTTGGATGAGAGGGGGACTGTGCAGTTTAATTTCATGCAATAAGGACAAATATAGAGACACAGTTTAACATCATGTTGGACTTATTAGAGATTTTTTCCACAGTTTAACGTCATGTTAGACAAAAGGGATTTCAATATTGTAAGTTCATATGCATAGACCATTGATTATGCAGTTTAACTCGTTTCTAGATATAAGGGACTTCTATATTGTTTAGCATCATGTAGTTAGGACATCACAATTTAAAAACATTTTGGATGTAAGTGCCAATAGTTTAAGGTCATATGCATGGACCATAATTGTTGATGTAGTTTAACGTCTTGCTGGAAAATATTAAATGCCAATAGTTTAAGGTCTTATTCATGGACCGTTTTTGTATTTTGTGTTTATAAAAATTTCTTCTTCTGAAATATGGCATTGGTTGGAGTAGTGATGAGTTCTCTATCCATTGAGATTAAAGAATAATCTCCATTGGAGTAGACCTTATGTATTGAATAAGGTCCTTCCCATTTTGGCTCCAACTTGGGAGGTTTCTTTCCTTGTATCATTGGAGTTCTGAGAACTAATACCAATTCCCCCTGAACGAATTAACGAAGATGAAATTTTTTGTTGAAAGATTGTACTATTCGATTCTGATAGGCATCCAAGTGGTGTAGGGTGCACAATCTTTTCTCATCTAACTGTTCCAATTCATCCAATCGCTTTTGAGATTGTTCATCTGTAGATGATTGATCACAAATGGATACTCTGAGCGTGGGTATTTGAACCTCAATTGGCAAGACTGCTTCCATTCCATATACCAATGAATATGGAGTTGACCGCGTTGCAGTGCGGGTGGTGGTCCGATAAGCCCATAAAGCATGAAAGAGTTTATCAGGCCATGACTTATTATCTTTATCAACCATCTTTTGCAGTATATTTGACATAGTCTTATTGAAAGATTATATCTGGCCATTGTCCACTGCATGATACCGAGAGGAATGATTGGATTTAATGTTGTATTCTTGATACAACTTCCTCACCTCGGATGAACAGAATTTGATGCCATTGTCCTTCAATATATTATGATGGACACCAAATCTGGTAATGATGTTAGACTTGATGAAGCTAACAATGCATTTATAAATAACTTCTTTGAGAGGTATTGCTTCTTCCCATTTGGAAAATAAGTCAGTAGTAGTAAGAATATACTTCAACTGCTTGGATTTAGCTGAAGGATAAGGTCCTACTATATCTATTCCCTAGGTAGAAAATGGCCATGAGTATTTAGCATTTTGAAGCAACTCTGGGGGTTGATGAATGAAGATGGCACGTACTTGGCAAGAATGATACTTCTTTATGAAATCAACACAATCTTGTATCATTAAAGGCCAAAAATATCCAAGCCTTCGAATTTGATCAGATAGTCTGTGTCCAGACTGATGGGCACCACAGACCCCTGCATGCACTTCTTTCATGATAGCCATTATCTCTTCACCATCAATGCATCTGAAAAAACACCATCAAAATCCCTTTTGTAGAGAACTTTCTCTAAGTGATCTGGGCTATCATAAAGAGTGAAATTGACCACACGTCTCCGGACTTGTTATTTCCCAGCTCTATCAGGTGGAAGTGTTCCATTTTGAAGGTATTCTCTGATATGTGTCATCCATCCTGTAGTATGACCATATGGTTATGAGATGGGACTAATTTCATTGATTTACTCTGTTCATTCTTGAACATAAGGTGAAATTGTATGAAGGTGGGCAATACTGAAGGTTGTTTCATCCCGATTTGGATCTGCCAGAGCTGTGGCTATATTATCCAGTGAATCAACATGGGCATTTTCTGATCTTGGGATATAAGAAAATGTTGGTTCCGTAGGAAATTCCTCCATTAAATCTATGACATAATCATACAAATGTATCAGTTCTTCTTTTCTGATTTCATAATCCCCATTGACTTGTTTGATTACTAGATCTGAATCACCTTTCACCTTTAATTGATTCACTTGTGCTTGAAGTGCCAACTCCAATCCGACAATGAGAGCTTGGTACTCTGCTTCATTATTTGTACCACCTCCCAGAAATGAGAAGGAATAAAGTAGATCTACCTTTTCTGGGGAAATGAGTAAAATTCCTAAGCCAACTTTTTTGAATTTAGGATTTTCCATTTTCCTTCCTGTTGGGCTTCTGGAAGAACCATCAACGTACATATCCCATGTTAGAATAATATCTTGAATAAAGAATACTTCCTCATCAGGAAGTTTAATATCTGAAGGTATATCTTACACTTAAGTATGTTCAGCAAGGAAATCACCCAGATCTTGGCCTTTTATTGCCTTTTGAGAAACATACTAGAATATCATATTGATGCAAAATAACTGCCCACCATACCAGATGTCTTGTAATCATTGGATGACTAAGGATGAATTTTAGAGGGTTATTATGAGATACCAATAGGACCTCGTGATGTTGCAGGTAGTGTCTCAACTTCTAAACTTCACAGATTAATGCTGGGCAGCACTTCTCAAAACTTGAATATTGGGTTTCTGCTTCAAGCATAGTCCGAATGAGATAGTAGAGGCTGTTTTTATTCCCAACATCATTATTCTGAGGAAGAAAGGCACCCAATGATCTCTCTAAAGCTATCACATAGAGGATAAGTGTTCTTCCTTACACAGGTGGAATTAACACCGGTGTAATCAAGAGATACTTCTTGAGAATATCGAATTCTTCTTGACATTCTTCAATCCACTAGTAAGTGACTCCCTTCTTCATCAATTTGGTGATGGGTAAAATGTTTCCTGCCAAATTGGTGATGAAACGCCGAATATAGGCCAAGTTTCCATGAATTCCTATTAATTCCTTTAAATTTAGAGGAGGTGACATACCAAGGATTGAATTTTTCTTCACAGGATCGACCTCGATACCACGATGGCATACGACAAAGCTAAGAAATTTCCTTGAGGTTACCCCAAAAGCACATTTTAAGGGGTTCATCTTCACATTATGTTGCCGAATTTTGTGGAATATGATTTCCAAATCAGCCAAGTGATTAGAAGGTTTTTTGTATTTAACCGCCAAATTTTACACATAACATTCAACAAACTTCACTAAAAAGGGTTTGAAGATGTGATGCATGGCATGCTGATATGTTGCGCCTGCGTTCTTCAGGCCAAAGGGCATTACCCGATAGCAAAACAAACCCTGTGGGTCTCTGAAGGCTATAGATTCCTCATCTTCTAGAGACATTCAGATTTTATTATATCCTAAATATCCATCCATGAAGAAAAGTTCTTCATATCTAGCAGTTTCATCAATCAAGAGTTCTGTAATCGAAACTGGAAAATCATCCTTAGGACAATGCCTATTATGATCTCTGAAATCAATGCAAAATCTAATTTTCCCATTATTATTTTTCACTAGGACAATATTATCCAACCATTTGGGATATTGAACTTCTCTGACAAAGTTATCTTTGATAAGTTTATCCACTTCAGCTTCAATTTTGGAAGCCCAGGTTGGGTGTGTTCTTCTAGCGGGTTGTTTGAATCCTCGATCTTCTCCAGGAAAAACCAAACGATGAGTGTAAATATCAGGATCAAGCCCTGGAATCCCTTTATAGTTCCAAGGAAATATATCCCAATTTTTCTTTAAAAAGGAAATATAAATCTATTTCTCTTCAAGAGTCATGGTCGTGCTAATTAAAGTGGGGATTGGATCTTCTTTTGTACCCATATTTATTTCTCTAAGTTCATCCACAGTGGTAGAGATACCCTCTTCAAATGATGGAGGGTCATCCCTGAGATGTTCCTCCTCTTCTTCAACATGTGTTATTTCTTCTATTTCTACTTGCACAGTGGATGATGAAGCAGAATTTCCATAATCAGAAGAAATGTTAAAATTTGAACATCTTGAAGAAGAAGCTTCCATTTCCAACCCGATTGATGATGAAGGGTCTTCCTCGGGTAATATAGAGGAAATGATGGATTTAGAATTGACATCATCATTCACCTCTAATATTTCTATAACTTCTTCTAATCTAAATGGCGATGTATAGACCTTCTGAATTTTAGCAGAGGAAATAAAGACATCCCCATTTGAGCTTTCATCATTGCTTGGTGAATCACCAATTTCTCCCATACTATCTGGCTTTATTGCCGTAATTTACATTATGGAAGTTTCCATAAGAGTATTTTTATTTGGAATTATCCTATCAATTTGACTGATAGGCAACACATAATCTTTGCCCACATGTGTAAATGGGTTTACTTGAATCTTTTCCAAACCATATGGAGAATTAACATTGGTAATCTCCCTTGTTGTGGATTTCTCATTTTCCTTTATGTGATAGAATTCCACCTCAATGTATTGAGATTCACATGTCTTGAACGGGGATTTATCACCATAAAATGTTCCAATATTACCATCAAAACAATATTTGATACATTTATGGGATGATGAAGGGATAGTTGTATGTTGATGTATCCAGGGTCTTCCAAGAAAGATGTTGAAGGCTGTGTCTTGATAAACAACCATGAAATATGAATTGGATACAAGATCTCCAAACTGAGTTCTGAGTGTAATCTCGCCCATTGGTTCTTGTTCATTTTTATAATATCCTTGTAACATCAAATTAGAAGGAGATAAATCAGATTATGTGAGGCCCAATTGACAAAGTGTATGAATGGGGACGAGGTTGACTCCTAAACCATTATCAATGAAAACTCTTCAGACATCTACACCATTGACCTTTCCAGATAAGTAAAAGGTTCTAATATGTCCATGTACGACATCATCCTCATCTTTATCTGTGAAAGATATCACTACATGGAATTCTGCAGGATTATTCTCTACATGGTAGACTTCAGTTGCAGCAATTTCAGTTTTAAACTCTTGAGGATTCAACAATGCCTCGATGAGTGACTCCTGAAGATCCTTTGATAAATTCAAAGCATCCAGAATTGATAACTTTGGCCGGTAATTGGGCCAATTGTTTCAATAAATCATAATTTTTATCCAAAGGTCTGTGTTTCCCAACAGGAACATGTAGTTTCGAAGGTGCCTTAGAAGTTGATGCTTTGGAAGTAGATGCATCTTGTACCGGGATAGCAGTTGGTAATACTCCTGTATTTGTAAGATTATACTGATTAGGTTTATTTACTTGCTATGTGGAAGAAGATGGAACCTCTAACAGATCTTCCAAAATAATTGTGCCAAGACTGAGTCTGCCTTGTGTGGAAGAACTTTCTTGTTCTTGTTGAGCTCGTTAAAGGGCTCTACCATGAGTTTCTACCGCAAACACAGTTCTAGAAGGGGTAGAATTAGAATATTGGCCTCTGAAAGATCCATGTCTTCCCCTATATGTTGAGCATCTGGAACTTCCTCTGATTCCTTTATTTTATATAGGGAACTTAGGCTCATCAAAATCAAAACTGCGACTGGAATATGGATCTGTTAATTGAATCATATTAACAGAACTGAAAATCAACTCTTCATCCAATGAATACTCTGACTGATTAGCCTGTTTACGTTGTGCTGTTTGGTGGGGCAGTTCCCATGACTTCGAAGTAGATGGAATAAAATATACCATAGTCAAAGACAACTTAGGATTTGCCACAATTTCATCTTCTTCTAATTATTCATCTTTCTTTGAATTATTCCCCCTTTTGATGATTTTCCCTTTGATAAAGAGGGTTTTGCTGTAGTATTCATGGTAGAAGACAGAATTAGTTAATTTAATTATGTTTACAAAATGGAATGAGTTCGGTTGATCATTTTTCTGACCATCCAATCATCATATTATTGCGCATTTTTGTTCTTGACTTCTTGTCACTCGCCTTCTTCCTTTGGATCTGTAGCAGTAACACATGCTACTTGAGCTGAAGAACCTTTTAGTTTGACTTGTCCAATGTCAACCATTTTTTTCAAGAGGTCATTGAAGACAAAACACTCCTGAATGGGATGCCCCAACATCTGATGAAACGGGCAATAATTTGGATGATCTTCATATCCTTCCTTGTTTGGCATCTTGGGCCTTGTAAATTGAACCAAATTATTTTCTAGAGCCGAAATGAAGTAACCAGGAACTTGTTCATTTCAGAAAGAGTAAACTTTACTCGTCAAATCCTCAAATTGTTTTCGTCTTTGATCTCTTTGATCATCTTGACGAAACGGCCTCTATTGTTGGCACTCAGGAGGTGGATACCTTCGAGAAGATGAAGGTCTTGAAGTAGAAGAAGGTACAGGTGCTTGTTTAAGCATAACTGTAGCAGTCTCTCCTTTACCCATTCTCCTTCCTAGAGCTGATGGAATTACACGAGCTTTATCCTTAGTATTCATAAGAGAATATTCAATCTATTGAACGATTGAAGTAAGGTATCGAAACCCTCCTGTGTATTTCACAGGGATCAATGGCATGTGTAATTCAACATGAAGATGTGCCACACAGATTAGCAACAATTCTATTTGAGGGAGTGCTAAGCTTAGGGAATATGTTAATCCCTTCCAGTGAGCAATGAAATCCAAAACCATTTAATTTTCCATTTTCTTACAATTTTTAAGATAAAAAACTGTTGTCTTTGGCAACGTTGAACTGAATTGAAGAAGGAATGTTTGGCGTAGATCCTCCCATCAAGTAATTGACCCGGATTGCAAGCTTGTGTACCAGAAAAAGGTATGCCCTTGTAATGACTATAAAAAAAACTAAACATAACTGCTTCTTCTTGTTGAGGGGTTCCCATCATAGGATCACATAGAGAAACAAAATGTGTTAAGTGTTGCTCTGGGTCTCCCAAATCATTAAAGATTGGGAATGTGGTACTTGCAAAATTTGATGGGGGAGGAATTGCATCCACCCACTCAGGGTAAGATCTCTTTTCTGGTTTAATTTGAGAACACTTTCCCTCTATAGCTTCCAATTGAGTTGTTAATGACTCAATGTTATTTATTAACTTTTGAGAAACATATTCTTGGGCTTGGACCTGAACAGGTGCAATTATTGGAGCTTGTACAAATGTGGTGGCTGGTACTGCAACTAATGGTAGCACCATCAATTTTTGTTGCACTTGACCCATAAGATTAGATCTGTGAGGGTGTACTGGTAGAGGAGGATATTCTCGATCCATCTCAGTAGTTGAAAAAAATTCCCTTGGCTGACTGACTCCAACATGCTTAGGAGGAAGACTACCTTGAAGTAATTCTGCATTCAACCTCCTTAATTCCTCCATTTACTCCTCTTGTTGTGAAAATATTTTATCTAGTGAGAGCGATTGGACTTCTCCAGAGGAAGGGAATGTAACCTGATTCTTTCATTTCCCCTTTTTGGCTCCCTTTAGGAGACGGGGAAGTGGGTTACTTGAATGATTACCCAAATTCTGGGTAAGCCTTTGATTTCGTGTATGCACACATTCTTCATTTGTGTCTGTGAGTACAACTTCTAGAGCATGAACCTCTTTATCTGATCCCTATGAGTGAACCTCATATGGTGGATCAGTAAAAATGGAATTAATGAAATTAATTTTTTCATAATTCATTGCATCTCTTCTATCATAATTTCTGCGATAATTCCTTTTTCCATTTCCCTAATGAGACATTTCCTTTTGTAAATTTTATCCCTTAGGAATTTCTTAACGAACCGTGATTTGGAGGGAATATTCTGATAGTTTGGATCTTCGTTCCTCTTGAGTCTTCTTCCCTAATCAAGAGAAGACTAACTTTATCTGTGGGAGAGACTGAAGATTTGAAAAAGTCCCCAGTCTGGTGGACTGGGGTTGTTCCTGCTCAACACCTCGAATCCTATTTGTTGATTCGAGGGTTGGGTTAAAAGAGTCTCTGGTCTGGCAAGCTGGGGTGGTTCTTGACATGCTTCATCTGAGACCTTCTAGAATTCTCTCCTGATCTTCCGGACTTTAGTCCATAAATTAGCTGGATGCATCAACTTGCATCCACTTTTATCACCTGGCTCAAAAGACCGTTGGATGATTTCTGACACTTCTGTCACTTGTTGATGTGTTTGATCCAAATGAGAGGCCAGTTCAATATTCTTTTTTGCTTGATGTCGGAGTAATTCAAAAACATGTTCTCTATATGCTTGATTTTGTGAAGAACTAGTTGAGTCATATTCTTGGGAAAGCTTTTGATTACAAACAAAACCCATTGACTGTGGCCGACCATGGGAAATAACATTGCATGAGACCATTTTCGGCAGGCTTTGCTGACTATAGTGCACAATGAAATGTAGTGCTCCATGAATGCCACATCCCCTAATATGAATACCAGATGGGGAATTGGAAATTAACTGGAACAATCTTCTTAGTGTTCCAAGGCATGAACACTGAAGGGCTCTCTGTTGCTTTTCAGCCTTCGGATATCGAGAAACTGAGAGAGTAGCCAAATCAATTTGGCATTGTAAACCTTCTATTATCTTTACATGATTTTCATATTCATCATAAAATAATACTTTGTTTTTCAACAAAAAATGATTTTTCCATATGTTGAGACAAATATAATGAATTCCATCTTCCATTAACATCTCTAGAATATCATACTGAGAATCAGCCAAAGGCCAAAACATAACTGACACTTCACCTTTCACCAGCTGTTTTCTCATATTCATTACTTCCTCTTTATCATTCGATGAAGATTCTTCTACCTGATTAGACCAGAGATGGTGCTTCCTTGTTGTTTCATTTGATTCAACAATATTGGTAGATAAATCACTGATCAAACTAGAAGATGCGTGACTTAGGGGTAGTTCGGAGAATGACCTACACCCTGGGCTATCTTCTGGTTGAGAAAGTATTTCACCTGCTAATGGTAAAGCATCAGACATGACTGGCTTCACATTTTCAAGTGCCTCAAGATAAGAGTTCTTTCCCATCACTACATTGTCCATTGTTTCATTTTCAGGCAATGTTCATTACTACTGTGGAGAGGACTTTCGTATATAAATTCATCATCATGGGGAGGACCACTATGGTGGGTTACAGCAAAAGATGAAACATCTCTCTCCTTGGTCTTTTGACCACACAGAGAGTTCTTGTGGCTTTCATATAGAGATGAAACTTCGAGATCGACCGAATTTTCATGAAGCAAGCCTCCATGATAAGTGTCTGATGCAGACCTTCAGAATTAATGTTCCCACTATTGGGAACTGGGATAGTAAAATCTTGAGTTGAAACAGATAGTTGTTTGAGTGCATCAAGAACTCCAGCATCGAGTAAGACCTTATTACAGATTGGACCTTGATTTCTTGACTGTGCTGGGTGGGTCTTCTTCTTAGAAACCTTATTACTCACTTTATTAACCACTTGTTGACAAAAGTGGTCATTATGAGAAAGTGTATGTTCCTGCCCCAGAAAAATGATCAGGTTAGGGTGATTATCTCCACTCAAATCAAGTGTATGTACCTGACTTGGTTGTCCGTATGATATGGGGTAGTATGCCCCACAATCCTCTTGGACTGGATCATATGTGTGTGTCTGTTCCAGAGTGAACTATTGATGTGTCACTCCACTGGTAGGGATAGATTTATGGGTCTCTCCCTGAGATGCTACTGAAGCTGTTATAATATCCTAGCAGGCATCCAGAATATGAACTAGGATTTGCATCTGCTCTTTCACCATTGATAGAATATGCTTGGTGACTTCAACTGTCGGAATGGAGATATATGTTCATTCTGTGCCTAGAGTAGGTGTATGTGCCTGCTCCTGTACTCCTTTTTCTATCAGTGAATTCTGACATTACTCATGTGGGGGGGTAGAGAGTTGAGTCTACTTCATGTATTTCGTCGAAGCTTTCCGACTGACTTCTCTGAGTGCTACCAAATGAGACTATTGGTAGGATTGATCAATACTAGCAGGTGTATGTTCCTGCTGATTACACTCCACCAAATGTTGTTGATGAACTTCCTTCAATACTGAAAGATGAGGCTGCTGGAAGGATTAATGAGTGTAGGTAGGTGTATGTGCATGTTTACCAGTGGTCAACACATTAGGTTGGCAGGCTCCATCGCATGTAGTCAAACGAGCCTTCTGACTAGCCGATGATTTATAAATAGGTGTATGTTCCTATCTATATTACTCTGCCGTAATTGCCTGGTGGGATTGGCATGCAGATGCCAGATGAGTCAGCTGGACAACAGAATCAAAACGGACAGGTGTGTGTGCCCGCTCATTGCTTTCCACCAAGTTAGGTTAGTGTACTTCTCTGGAAATGGAAGATATGAGAACCTGCTCACTGTTGACCAGATTTCGCCTCTGGTGGTTCTTCTTTCCAACTCGGGTTCAAGGAACCTGAACCGAATGCCTAGAGAAGACACCCTCATCATGTTGAGGGCGCACTGCCGCATGATTCTGGTGGGGATTATTGGTGGGAGCCATCGGGAAGGACTCGTGTTTCCTTGAATTAAGGCCTTGAGTGGCCTTCTCATTCACCTCCTCAGAATATGGGAGGGAATGGTTGTTTTATTCTGGGGATAACGACCCGAAACGGTTGGAGACGGTGGTTATCACCTCTTGCTTCTTGATCGTTGGTTTTCACTGTCCGAACAACCACGGTGAATTATTTTCTTGGAGGGATTGTCTAGCGGCCTCCAGAGTCAGAATAGTACCATTTTGATGGTACTCCTTATCCAACGCATTTGATACCCAGCATTGAAGATGCTGAGTATGTGATGTCATCCTCAGAGTGGACGATTATCCAGCAGGAGTATCAGTAGATGCATTCATAGCAGAGTTTTTCATAGTAGAAGTATTCACAATAGTGAACTTATGAAAATCCATTCTTGTAATGCAGAAGAATTTGGAAAATAGTGCTTGTTTGATGTAACAATCATAATTAGGATAAATTTGGGCACTACATATTTTTGATGAGAATATATGTTATTGACTGTCTTGTTGGCCCTCTCATTAAGTTTAAATAGGGTCCTAACAAATAATTAAGACATCATTTTAACTATGTTAAGGATTCACATCGGGTTCACTATTTTTTGTTTCCTCTGGAATTGGGGATGATATCATTGATTTAAGATTCAAACATTCCAAGAGATTTCTAACGAGTTTGTTCATAGAACCGGAAACATCCAATGATTATATATCCATTTGGACATACTTTCCAAAAGTAGGTGCTCATTAGTTGTGAACTGATGCGACTTAAGAATTTGCAATGGTCGAGAAGATGGGAGCTCGGACTCATCACACCTTTTTTAGGGGAATTATTGTCTACTCTGAGAATCTCTTTATAGATTTAAGTTATGTTTGTGAATCCTCTTTACATTACCAAGTATGAAAATGAGCTTTTCTTTAGATATGACAATCAATGATTAATATGTATGAGATTTAGAGAATATTTTATATGTATTCGAGGTTTTTCATCGATAGAGAATCATCTATATTTTTTTAGAGATTCTTAGTCAATGGTATCCTTTAAGACATTATATAAAAGTCTCTTGTTCATTATGATGACCATACTGGTTTTAAAGCCACTCACCGGGGCTCTTTGTAACGACCCAAAGTTTCATTAATGGAAAATCCCTCTTGATCCAGTTAAATGTTTCTTTATGAAAAATGTTTTTATAAGATGTCAACTTCTTTAAGTTTTATGTTAAGATTTGTGACCGTTACTTTTATAGCCGTTGAACAGTGATCATCTGGGTAGTTTAAATATAAGTCCTTAATGAACCAATTTTCTACTCAGACAAAGGAAGCGATGGCCTCATCCAGTAGAATTGCCCCTTATGAAGCCCATTTGTCGGAGCTCGGAAAGGAGGTGGCGTCTTTGGGCTTTTCCCTTGACCAAGCCCAAGCTGAGCTTCATCAAGTCAAGCTCGAACGTGATCGTCTACGGGAAAAATGGAAGTTGATAGAGATTACCACTCGAGCGATGTTATCCGAGCAGCCCCAAGAGTCTGTCACCATCGCGCACCTTACCCTTAGGTCTTATGCGGCTATTTTAAGGGGTTATGTAACAAATAAGTAGAACCATGTTCATGTACATTATTTTTTTTATATATAATAATGAATATATTTTCTAGTCATTTTTGATACTTTGTAATTAGTTTTTAAAGTACAAATGATGTTTTTAGTTATTATTTAATTAAGAATTATATTTTATTAAATTAAAGGATTTTTGAATTAAATAATATTTTAATAAAATATTATTAATAATATTAAATTAATTTTTATTAAATATAAATGATCTTATAATTTTATGAATGCAATTAAAATTTTTATTAAGGTTTGAAAGCCATTTCTGTCAAAACCCGTGAAATTTTTATAAATGTCGGTTTTTATTTTAAAAGTGAAAATTCACATATTTAGAAAATTATTTAGATAAAATAAATATTATTTTTGGAATCAGGACGTCGAAATTATCCAACGGTGAATTTTTCATAATTTTCTGAGACAGTCAAATTTTTGGGTAAAAATTAAATACCATTTAAATATATAATGTGTTTTATGACATCATAATGACCCAATGGTGATGTAATAAAATACCATAATCCCTATGTTCGGCCAATATGTGTTTTATCATTAAAATAATGAGGTTTTGGGTTTGTTTGAATCACTTTTCAAAGCATTAATGGAGCCCTCAAGACTTATTCAACACTTTGCCTTTTTAAATTAATTTCCATGGGAGTGTGACTCACCTCCACATAAGCAACCCTAATTTTTTAATAAGTTCGGACCTTGGCCTTGTAAAATATTGTTTTCCTCTTTCCTTTTCCAGAAACCATGGGCTAATACCATGGGATGGTTTGTGGTTTGGATTATTTTAATATAAGGGGTCCCAAACCTAAATAATAAAGAATTCTCTCACCTTTCCTATATAAACCCACCCAAGCTCCCACTTCCTCCTCACTCAAATCCCTTGAAGTTCGTCCAACCTCTGCCCTACTCTCTCTAGAATCCTCCCAAGGTGCCCCAAGCTCCCAAGAAGCCTCTCACAAGCCTCTCTCTAGCCTTTGGAAGCACACTTCCAAGTAAGGGTTTTTCTTCCTTTCTCATTTTTGTCATTTTTCTTTAAGTTGTATTGCCCTTTTAATTTCATTTATGAATGTTGGGGTATGGTTTCTCACCTCTCCCATACTCCCCTCTTATTGTTTTAATGATGGGAGACCCCTTTCTCTCTCATTAAATGCCTCCCATGTACACCCGTTACTATGCCGAAATTCCGAAAGGAACCTTTTTCTCCTCTTTTATATTCAAGCAATACTTTTGTATCATGAATCTAAATTCCTTTTCAATTGTTGGGACATGTATCTATATGACCTTCTTACTGTCCATTACATGTAAATATGATGAGGAACCCCTTTCTCTCTCATCAGCCTTTTTTATGAATTCTTATGTCACGCCGTTACACTGCCGAAATCACACCGATTTTCTAAGCCAATATCATTGTGTAGTGAATACCATGCCCATTTCTCCATCAAGGGTATTCACCTTTATGCACATTTACTTATTGATTTTAAAGTTTCATGTATGAATTCCACATTCCTTTATCGTGGAAGAAATGATTATGTTTTATGAATCCATGTTTTATGATCCATGTGGCACACTTATGCATGAAATGAAATGTTTAAGAAGGGTGCGCCCTGATAGCGCTCCAATGCATTGGGTAAAGTATAGTATCATGATACGTCATGTGCAATGAGTGTTGACTCATGCTAATTCAAGTGCAACGAGGGTTTACTCGTGCTTCAAGTGCAATGAGGGTTTACTCATGCTCCATGTGCAATGAGCCTTGGCTCATGCTAATTCAATGTTAAAGTTGTTGCCACATTTCCATGTTATGAATATCATGCTTTATCATGCCTTTATGTTCATGTCTCTCTTATGCTCTATTGATATGCCTATTGCCTAACATGTATTGTACTCCTCATGTTATTCATTATGAACTCCCTTACTGGGCTTTATAGCTCACCCTTTTCTTATGCATGTCCTCAGGTTATCCCATGCAATGCTAAGTACGAAGGAATGTAGTGGTCATGTAAAGGAAGTTTTCAATAAGGATGTTGTATTTCAAGTTTAAAGTTTTTATGTAATGATCCTAAGCCCCAAAGACACTAAACCTCTCGATCTTCTTTTTTTTGTATCAAGTGAAGTTTTATGTAATAAAGCATGTTTAAGTTGTAATAAAAAGCAGGGTTGTCATAGTTGGTATCAGAGGATAGGTTTAGTTATTTTTGGGATTAGGAAACCCTAGTAAAGCCTTAGATACAAGACTAAGCATAATAAAAACATCCCTAAGTTTTGGTAAATACTAAGTAAGTGTTTTATCAAACAAATACATCCCTGTCTGGATACGAGCAGGTAGAGGCGGCTCTGGCACAGATGTATCCTAGGGGTAAAACCCGAAAACACCGCTTTGAGCTAGACTCGAACGGGAACTGGTGCACGACAACGGGCCTTGCTGCACTCTTGGTTACGACACTCCCGGGGGATATGTTTTGATAAATTCACAATCTTAGTATGAACCCTTATTAAGGGAAAAATGCCCCTAAGAATATATGTTAGAAGGAAGATCATGAAAAGCCTGGATTGAATCCTATAGACTCATGAGTTGAAGAGATTAAAGTTTATTTATAAGTCATCAACTTTTGTCTTTGGATTACCCTTTATGTGTTACCCCTAACTTTCCTTTTATTCCAGCCAATGGCCGGTAATAGGAGAACTCGGGCTAACAACCGTTGTGAAGATCAGTGTGATGATTGTACTAATGAGATGCCCAATCCAATGGGAGCGGGAATCGCGAACTTTGTCACGCTTCTCTCTCAGCTAACTCAAGTTTTGAATAGAAACACTGGTCAAGAGGAACGTTCAACCCCCCCTAAGAAAGAACAAGTCGCTATTGAAAGCTTCATGAGACAAAGGCCTCCTACTTTTAGTGGATCATCTGATCCCACGATCGCTGAACAATGGATCAACTCCATTGAGAAGATATTCTCCATCCTCCAATGCTCTGAAAAAGAGAAGGTTCTCCTGGCGGCTTATCGTATGGAGGGTGAAGCTGATCAATGGTGGACATTGATCAAAAATACGAAGCCTGAGGAGGAGATTGAGGCTTTGGAATGGAAGGTATTCCGGAAGATGTTTTTCGATAAATATTTTCCACGCACCCTCTGTCTTAAGATGGAAAGGGACTTCCTTTCCCTCAAGCAGAAAGATGAAGAATCTGTGGGAGCGTACGAGGCAAACTTCACAAGGCTTGCACGATACGCTTCCGACTTTGTCGTTACCCCCGAATGCAAAGTTGACCGCTTCTTTGGTGGGCTGAAGCCTAGCTTGCGGGAAGCATTAGCGATCCGTGACTTTGACAGCTATGAGGAGATTGTCCGATGTGCCCTTAAGGTTGAAATGGAGATCGGAGAATCACAGGGGTATCATGGGGACAAGAAGCGGAAGGTGGACTTCAATGCTGGTGGTCCGATGGATAAATCCAACGGCGCTAAGAAATTCCAGCACCCCACTTGCCAAAAGTGTGGAAAGAAGCACCCTGGGAATTGCCTTAGGGGGACAAGAAAATGCTTCAAGTGTGGAAGAGAAGGGCACCTAGCTATTAACTGTCAGCAAGAAGGACCCGCGGCTGCGACGGAGGGGAGGAACACTCCGTTCGAACCTCAACGTGTTGTTCAATGCTTCAAATGCAAAGAACCGGGTCATTTTGCGAATCAGTGCCCTAATCCAAGGGTTATCGGAGGCAATCAACAACCTCCAAGACAGCAAGGAAGAGCTTTTGCCATCACTTCTGCCGAAGTGAACCCTGACAACGAAGTGGTGACAGGTACGCTAGTTATTCATTCAAGAATAGCGAACGTACTTTTTGATTCAGGTTCTACGCATTCTTTTATATCTCAAAAGTTTAGTAGAATAATCCCTGCACCACCACAAATCATGGAAGTAAAGATGTCGGTGAGTACGGAAAATGGGGCAATCATTGCATCCCATGAGTATAAGTCCTCCCCTGTTATAATCTGTGGATTGAATTCCCGGCGAACCTCGTCATACTCCCTTTGGTGGAATTTGATGCAATTCTTGGCATGGATTGGCTTTCCTTATATAGAGCCAACATAAATTGTCGGGAGAGGGAAATCACACTCCATATGGAGAATCGACCCCCGATTCTTTACAAGTGTCAGGAGGAAGATGAATCTCCTTTAACTCCATCATCTCAAGCATGGATATTACTGCCTTATGAGCACGCATATCTGGCCCAGATGATTGAGTCCAAGGAAGAAACCACCCTTGAAGAAATGCCTATTGTGAGGGAATTCGCTGAAGTATTTCCCGAGGAACTTCCTGGTCTTCCTCCAAGAAGAGATGTTGAGTTCTCAATTGAACTTATACCTGGGGCGCTACCAATATCCAAGACTCCATATAGAATGGCTGTGGTTGAGCTTGAAGAACTGAAGAAACAACTACAGGAGAATCTGGATAAAGGGTTTATACGCCCAAGTGCATCACCATGGGGTGCACCAGTCCTCTTCGTCAAGAAGAAGGATGGGTCAATGCGGCTTTGCATCGATTATCGTGAACTTAAAAAAATCACGATAAAGAACAAGTATCCTCTCCCAAGAATCGATGACTTGTTTGATCAGCTGCGTGGAGCACAATACTTCTCCAAGGTCGACTTGCGGTCGGGATATTATCAAGTAAGGGTGAAGAAGGAAGATATCCCCAAGACTGCTTTTCGTACAAGGTACGGGCACTATGAATTCATAGTAATGCCTTTTGGACTCACCAATGCTCCAGCAATATTCATGGACTTGATGAATAGAGTCTTTAGAGATTACCTAGATAAATTTGTGGTAGTCTTTATAGATGATATTCTGATATACTCCAAAACCAAGGAGGACCATGAGGAGCATTTAAGAACTGTACTGGAGACTTTGCGCAAGGAGAAGCTCTATGCCAAGTACAGCAAGTGTGAGTTCTGGTTGAAGGAGGTCTCATTCTTGGGCCATATCATCACAAGCAATGGGATATCTGTGGACCCCTCCAAAACAGATGCAATTGAGGGATGGCCGAGGCCAACATCGGTAACTGATATCCGTAGCTTCTTGGGGTTAGCTGGATATTATCGACGATTTGTGAGAAACTTCTCACGATTGTCCAACCCTCTTACCAAGCTAACTCGAAAGGGAGTAAAGTTTTCTTGGAGTGATGAATGCGAAGAAAGCTTCAAGGAGTTGAAAAGGAGGCTTATCACTGCACCTGTGCTCACTTTACCCACAAGTGGGGAGCTTTTTGTGGTATTCAGTGATGCTTCGAAGAAGGGCTTAGGATGTGTGCTGATGCAGAATGATAAAGTGATATCCTATGCCTCAAGGCAGTTGAAAATCCATGAGCGAAACTATCCAACGCATGATCTGGAGTTGGCGGCGGTGATCTTTGCCTTGAAAATCTGGCGGCATTATCTCTATGGAGAGAAATGTGAGATATATACTGACCACAAGAGTCTTAAATATATATTCACACAGAAAGAGCTTAATATGCGCCAGAGAAGATGGATAGAGCTCATAAAGGATTATGACTGTTCAATACATTACCACCCTGGGAAGGCGAACAAGGTGGCGGATGCCCTAAGTAGAAAGGATCCAGCAATTCTATCAATGATGAGAATTGAGAAGGATCCAATCTTCTTAGACTTGAGGAAGATGGACGTGGGAATCATAAAGAAGGGAACATCATCAATCCTTTCACAAATGATTGCTCAACCATCTCTTTTGGAAAGGTTAATGGATGCTCAAAAGGATGATGCGAGAATCCAAGAAAAAGTGGAAGCTATCAAAAAGGGAAAATCCTCAGAGTTTAATGTTAATGAAGAAGGAATTGTGCGGTTTGGGAAAAGACTATGTGTCCCATCAAGTTCGGAGCTGAAGAAGGAACTTTTGGATGATGCACATAGTTCAAATTTCTCTATTCACCCAGGAAGCACAAAGATGTATCGAGATCTCCGAGAAAACTTTTGGTGGGATAATATGAAGAAGGAGATCGCCGAATATACGTCAAAGTGCCTGGTGTGTCAGCAAGTGAAGGCAGAGAGGCAGAAGTCTAAGGGGATGATGCAACCATTGCCCATACCAGAATGGAAATGGGAGAACATCACCATGGACTTCGTCACTGGACTTCCAAGGACATCCAAAAGCAACAATGCAATCTGGGTTATTGTGGATCGTCTTACAAAGACTGCACACTTCATTGCTATTCGAGAGGATTTCTCTTTGGATCAACTGGCACGGATATATATCAGGGAAGTGGTACGGTTGCATGGAGTACCACTATCTATTGTGTCGGACCGAGATCCAAGATTTACCTCTAAGTTTTGGAAGAGTCTTCAACATGCTCTGAATACTGAACTGAACTTCAGTACGGCCTATCATCCTCAAACTGATGGCCAATCCGAGCGGACTATCAAAACACTTGAGGATATGTTGAGAGCGTGCTCAATGGACTTTAAAGGAGGATGGGATCAACATCTTCCTCTAGTTGAGTTCTCTTATAATAATAGTTTCCACTCGAGCATCCAAATGGCACCATATGAAGCCCTATATGGGAAAAGGTGCAGAACACCGGCATGTTGGGATGAGGTCGGTGAACGTAAGCTGCTTGGACCAGAAATGGTCGAAGAAATGGTGGAGAAGGTGAAAACCATTCAGCAGCATATCAAGGCAGCCCAAAGTCGACAGAAGAGTTATGCAGATAATCGTCGACGAGACCTCGAGTTTAAAGTCGGAGACATGGTGTTTTTACGCATATCTCCGTGGAAGAAGGTCATGAGGTTTGGAAAGAAAGGGAAGTTAAGTCCAAGGTACATCGGCCCCTTCGAGATTCTTGATCGTGTTGGGGCTGTGGCCTATCGACTAGCACTTCCACCTACTATGGCCAAGGTGCATGATGTCTTCCATGTATCCCTCTTAAGGAAGTACATACCAGACCCTTCACATGTACTCTCTTCTGAGGTGGTACAATTAGAAGACGATCTTTCTTATGAGGAGCAACCAGTGAAGATCTTAGATCGTAGAGAAAAAGTTCTACGAAATAAGACAATGCCCCTCGTCAAGGTGTTGTGGAGAAACCACAAGTTTGAAGAAGCAACTTGGGAGTCGGAGGATATGATGAAGCTAAGTTACCCACATTTGTTTTAGTGTGGGAAAAGGAAAATATCGAGGGCGAAATTTCTTAAGGGGGGAATGTTGTAACGACCCAAAGTTTCATTAATGGAAAATCCCTCTTGATCCAGTTAAATGTTTCTTTATGAAAAATGTTTTTATAAGATGTCAACTTCTTTAAGTTTTATGTTAAGATTTGTGACCGTTACTTTTATAGCCGTTGAACAGTGATCATCTGGGTAGTTTAAATATAAGTCCTTAATGAACCAATTTTCTACTCAGACAAAGGAAGCGATGGCCTCATCCAGTAGAATTGCCCCTTATGAAGCCCATTTGTCGGAGCTCGGAAAGGAGGTGGCGTCTTTGGGCTTTGCCCTTGACCAAGCCCAAGCTGAGCTTCATCAAGTCAAGCTCGAACGTGATCGTCTACGGGAAAAATGGAAGTTGATAGAGATTACCACTCGAGCGATGTTATCCGAGCAGCCCCAAGAGTCTGTCACCATCGCGCACCTTACCCTTAGGTCTTATGCGGCTATTTTAAGGGGTTATGTAACAAATAAGTAGAACCATGTTCATGTACATTATTTTTTTTATATAATATAATGAATATATTTTCTAGTCATTTTTGATACTTTGTAATTAGTTTTTAAAGTACAAATGATGTTTTTAGTTATTATTTAATTAAGAATTATATTTTATTAAATTAAAGGATTTTTGAATTAAATAATATTTTAATAAAATATTATTAATAATATTAAATTAATTTTTATTAAATATAAATGATCTTATAATTTTATGAATGCAATTAAAATTTTTATTAAGGTTTGAAAGCCATTTCTGTCAAAACCCGTGAAATTTTTATAAATGTCGGTTTTTATTTTAAAAGTGAAAATTCACATATTTAGAAAATTATTTAGATAAAATAAATATTATTTTTGGAATCAGGACGTCGAAATTATCCAACGGTGAATTTTTCATAATTTTCTGAGACAGTCAAATTTTTGGGTAAAAATTAAATACCATTTAAATATATAATGTGTTTTATGACATCATAATGACCCAATGGTGATGTAATAAAATACCATAATCCCTATGTTCGGCCAATATGTGTTTTATCATTAAAATAATGATGTTTTGGGTTTGTTTGAATCACTTTTCAAAGCATTAATGGAGCCCTCAAGACTTATTCAACACTTTGCCTTTTTAAATTAATTTCCATGGGAGTGTGACTCACCTCCACATAAGCAACCCTAATTTTTTAATAAGTTCGGACCTTGGCCTTGTAAAATATTGTTTTCCTCTTTCCTTTTCCAGAAACCATGGGCTAATACCATGGGATGGTTTGTGGTTTGGATTATTTTAATATAAGGGGTCCCAAACCTAAATAATAAAGAATTCTCTCACCTTTCCTATATAAACCCACCCAAGCTCCCACTTCCTCCTCACTCAAATCCCTTTAAGTTCGTCCAACCTCTGCCCTACTCTCTCTAGAATCCTCCCAAGGTGCCCCAAGCTCCCAAGAAGCCTCTCACAAGCCTCTCTCTAGCCTTTGGAAGCACACTTCCAAGTAAGGGTTTTTCTTCCTTTCTCATTTTTGTCATTTTTCTTTAAGTTGTATTGCCCTTTTAATTTCATTTATGAATGTTGGGGTATGGTTTCGCACCTCTCCCATACTGCCCTCTTATTGTTTGAATGATGGGAGACCCCTTTCTCTCTCATTAAATGCCTCCCATGTACACCCGTTACTATGCCGAAATTCCGAAAGGAACGTTTTTCTCCTCTTTTATATTCAAGCAATACTTTTGTATCATGAATCTAAATTCCTTTTCAATTGTTGGGACATGTATCTATATGACCTTCTTACTGTCCATTACATGTAAATATGATGAGGAACCCCTTTCTCTCTCATCAGCCTTTTTTATGAATTCTTATGTCACGCCGTTACACTGCCGAAATCACACCGATTTTCTAAGCCAATATCATTGTGTAGTGAATACCATGCCCATTTCTCCATCAAGGGTATTCACCTTTATGCACATTTACTTATTGATTTTAAAGTTTCATGTATGAATTCCACATTCCTTTATCGTGGAAGAAATGATTATGTTTTATGAATCCATGTTTTATGATCCATGTGGCACACTTATGCATGAAATGAAATGTTTAAGAAGGGTGCGCCCTGATAGCGCTCCAATGCATTGGGTAAAGTATAGTATCATGATACGTCATGTGCAATGAGTGTTGACTCATGCTAATTCAAGTGCAACGAGGGTTTACTCGTGCTTCAAGTGCAATGAGGGTTTACTCATGCTCCATGTGCAATGAGCCTTGGCTCATGCTAATTCAATGTTAAAGTTGTTGCCACATTTCCATGTTATGAATATCATGCTTTATCATGCCTTTATGTTCATGTCTCTCTTATGCTCTATTGATATGCCTATTGCCTAACATGTATTGTACTCCTCATGTTATTCATTATGAACTCCCTTACTGGGCTTTATAGCTCACCCTTTTCTTATGCATGTCCTCAGGTTATCCCATGCAATGCTAAGTACGAAGGAATGTAGTGGTCATGTAAAGGAAGTTTTCAATAAGGATGTTGTATTTCAAGTTTAAAGTTTTTATGTAATGATCCTAAGCCCCAAAGACACTAAACCTCTCGATCTTCTTTTTTTTGTATCATGTGAAGTTTTATGTAATAAAGCATGTTTAAGTTGTAATAAAAAAGCAGGGTTGTCATACTCTTGAAGTTTATTTTCATTCAGAAGGACATGAATTATTTCATAGTTGGGATCATACCCACAGATGGGCTACCTACGTATCATTTGTTTTTATAAAAGGAATCAGAACCCATGTATTTAGAGTAAAGAAGTGTGGGGTTTATTAATGATTGATGACTCAACGAAATATGTCATATTTAATTTTACACTCTAAGCTCACGTGAGTCATGCTCGGTGTGAGAAACAAGAGTTATTGGTAAAACCAGACAATTGTGCCATCATATGAAATAATATGGGGATTATATATGTATTACTGTCCAAAATAGATGAAGATTGGGTTTTAATTCATGGAGGAAACCCAGGAACAAGGTCCATAAAGATGTATGTGCTTTATGGAGATTTGGATACTCTAACTTGGGTCTTACTCTTAATGAAGGTGCCCAAATTAGGAAGGGACTTATGATTGGGTTTTACTCCTGAAAACGAAGCCCCGGATAAAAAGTAAATTAAGACTGGTTAAGAGAAATTATGAATGGGGATTATTCTTAATGAAGAGGCCTAGGTTAAAGGGAATTATGACTAGGTATTATTCTTGAAAAAGATTCCCAGGTTAGGGGACTTGGGGCTTAATCCAAAGAAGGATGCCCAAATTAAGAGATCTTGGACTAGGGATTACTCCTGAAAAGGAGGCCCAGGTTAAGGATTCTCTCATATTAAAGGATGAGGTTGAATGAATGAAATCTATGAACTTAGTGACATACAGATATGTAAATCACTAGGTTTTAAGAGATGTTCAATAGAATTCCTTTCAGATAAGGAAGCCAACAAGGAAATCATGCCATGAATGGGTTTGGAGAGTCTTCTGAAGGCTTAATCTTGAAGAGGATAGGTGGATAGGCATAAGAGAGTTGAAATAGGTAGGAGGGGCACCCCAACAGGAGGTGGCGCGCAAGTCCTACGTGGGTGCGCAAGTCGTGGCCGCGCAAGAATACTTGCGATACACAGAGGTAATTGCGCGACAGTCAACCCTTAGGGTAATACTTGGGAGAGACTTATCTCAATCCCTTAGTACTATCCCTAGAGGCTTCCAGAACATGGGCGTGCAAGTTCTGTTGAAGGGGTAAGGCGGCGTTCAAGTGTTTCTATTTCCCTTAAGGGTTGTCCAGTTAGGCACGCAAGTGTTGATGAGTTTCAACACTTAGGCTTTACTCCCACTCTTTAGATCATCCGTTCTAGGTTTGAAATTACCTTAGAAGTGTTCGGAAGCTTTGAGAAGAGACTACGGCACCGGGAGCTCAAATCTGAGATTCTGGAATTTTTCTTTCCTCAAAAAGGGGGGCCCACTGGGGTATTTATAGGTTGGAGAAGACCCTGGGAGAAATTCAATGAGGGTGCGCAAGTCACATCCGCAACCATTTGGCGTTGCACAAGTATACTTGCATGACCTTGGTGGAACTTACGCAACCTAAGTGCATTTGAACCTTTGTTCACACCTTTGACAAATTTTGATGTTTCTTCAAAGGATAAATCACTTTGAGTTCAACGTATTTACCTTTTCATTCTTTTAGACTCTGTAACGGAAAGGAGCATCAACACATGCTAAACCATGCATTAACCAACACCTAACACTATGTCTTCTGACAAAGCATGTCTAAGTGAAACCAATGGTCAACCATCTCATGGAAAATGACATATTTCATGTCTCCTCTACCATAGATAGACATTTTTCATTTTATCATAACACTTGGGAAACTATTCCCATAACATTTATTGAAACAATTGAATTGTGCCTCACACAAGACCACTCACTGATTTGAGTTTTAAATTGTGCCACGTGTAAGAAGCATTTACCTTTATCACTTGACTCATACACAATTGAGTCTTTCATCACAATTCTAAACTAAGTGTGCTACCATGGAATGTTAGTCTCAACAATCTAGAATCTTTTGTGGAACTCCTCTTCAAAACCGGGCACTTCACCCGTTTTGTGATTTATTTGATGATCTCCTGTCAGAAAATGTCATTCCTGTAATGAGAGTCTACTCACTCTCTAACTACATTGAAAACAATGAAAAGACAATCCAATAAGTCCAAGAACCAAAATATTTCTGCCTATCAATTTCAGTCTTAATACCCAAGCACCAAATGCGTTTTCTCATAGACTAAAGACATCAAATGGAATATATCGCAAAACCCAATCACCCACCGTAGATTTGTCCCAAAAAGAGAGTACAACCAATCTAAATTCTTAAAAAAATCCATATACATGGTCCAACCAAACACACAAGTTTCTATCAAACAAAATGAAACATCGACAGACAGTGGTATGATTAAAAAATAAGGGCATCTAGGTCTCCCATGTAGTATTACCAATTAAGTCTCTTAATAGGTAACTTAGGTCCTACCTCCTAGAACCAAATTAAAATATATCCAATTAAGGTAAATATAACATAAATCTAGGAGGTTTAAAATATCACGCATATAGCTGGGGTTTGGATTAGTGGTAAGAACCCCATAATTTTATATGAAAAATGGGGGTTCAAAACCCATTGGGCGTAGGCTCTCTAGTAGAACTATAGCACTACTTTAGCAGGAAAGATACTATTGAAACTTCAGCACTGTAGTGACGGTAAGGGAATTATAGTAGTATTAGGGGCATTATAGTATTGTCGGGTACTGTGGGGTTCTATAGCAGCTCGGGTACTGTAGCAGTACTATTCACATAATGGGCCTTGGGCCAAATATTTGGGCCTACGAGCTATGTAATGGGCTAAATTTCCAATGGGCCTTCATGCTATATTATGGGTCTCCCTCTACCCAGTTAAAGAGGTCTTTTCTTTGCTTTAATAATAAAAATGAGGCTTCGGCCCCATCCTTTAAAAACAACTATCATGCATTGACCTACTAGGTCCCTAATCCTCACTGAAATTTCTCATAAAGGACTGCTCCTAGAGTATAATGATATAACATATGAAGAATGCGGAACTGCCACTCTTCTGGAATTAGTTTAAGGTAACATCCCCTAGAGGTCCAGTTCACTAGAAACGTCTTAGTAAATATCAGTAGCGTACTTAGAAATATTTCTAGATAAACAAAAATGATGGTTGGTTTAGTAGAATGTCATTAAACGCTATGGAAGAAAACATTTTATAGGTTTTTACTAATATATTAAATAACTAGACCAAGGAAACAGAACCATATAAGGGTTATAACACATGGGCATAAATTTACCTATAAAACTACTCAGCTCACTATACCTCCCTTTCTCGAGAACTAATTCACTAGCTTCACTATAAAACATATAAAAATAGATCCACATAGCCTATCATCAGAAAGGAATATGTATATGAAATTTATCCCAATTGAGTAAAATAATTAAAAAACTATATTGTTAAAAATTATGTTTTTCTACACTGTAAACAAATTTCCACTAATGTTTGTAAAATCACGCACTGGAATTCCTATAACATGTGAATCCTATTTGAAAATTATGATGCATGAGACCCCTCTTTCCTTTTCCACCCAAGTTTCAAAGTAAATCCCCAGCCTCTTAACAATGGGAAAAGATCCATTAATCCAAAATAAATCACTATATACACACAACATGTGAATCAATCAATGTGAACATCCCAGAAAACTATTATAGCATAGATCATAAAAATAATCCCAAAAACCATGAAAATGGTACTTCTCACCAGAACAGGTGTTCTTGACACAACAATATGATATTCATCATAGATTCCAAAACATTCCTCATAATCTTGTTTACCAAATCCCAAATATTAATTCAACATGAAATGAAACATCTTTGTTACCACATTGTAATGCCCTGACTAAGATGCCACTAAACCGGTGCTCCGATGTATTGCACCACAAGGCCCCATGTGCACCTCTATATAATCTATATGGTGCTGACTAAAACCGTGGTCCTAAGTTGTGTCTTCAGAAGAGATTATGCCCCAATATCCGAGTAAAAAATAGTGTAAAAGAGATATACATCAACCAAAGTTATAAATTAATAGAGTTTATAAATAGTAAATAACTGAAATAGAACATGCTATAAAAATAAATGAAATTCTATATAATACGGAACAAAAATTTCATAAAAACATAACTGGTTACCAACTTGGCTGACAATACATTAATAAGTACATAAAAATGTTGAATTGAATTTTTAGGGATATTCCACTAACATTAATCTAGAACACAAACCCAATCATCACATACATATCTGAGCCACCCTACTTAATCAGTCTCAGGCCACAACCCTACACATGTCTAGAACCAAGTGAAAGTATGTTCTTGTACACTAGTTAAATGGTAACTAGAGCATGGTATGAGTAAAAAAAATAGTCTTTCACCACCAACATGGTCTCATACATATCCATTAATACGTATTTTATGTATATGTGATCTAATGAGAAGGTTAAAAATAATAAAAAATGAATAACTAACTACTATAAATAAAATAAATAAGTACACAACTGATTACCTGGTCTATGGTCATGATAGTCAATATGCAGTGACATATGGTACAAGAATATACATATTAATGTATATTTATATATCCCTATAAATATATATATACATATTCACAAAAATACATTTATATAGGAAAGGAATAATAAATATAAATACCTAAAACCACAGAAGATCCATGGAGCCATCATCTGGTCAACATGACATCCTGTAAAAAGGGAGTTGAGTTGGATGTTGTAACAATAAATCCCTAAATAATCAAGTTGATCCTTGGGTCCATTATCTAGATCGATAATACCTACTTTAGATAGAGACATAAATGTCTCTAAGTAATCAACGTCACCATATTGGGATACATGCATTAACCCTGGGTTCTTCCAAACTCATCTCTAATCAATATAATAAATGATATTGTGTACCAACAAGAAAATACTTAAATATGTCATTGAGATATATGTTATCACAATCAATCCATGTGTAATCTATTATCATGTATAATCTCTAGTTCTTGGTCCATAGGAAGTTACAATATTGCAACTCGGAAAGTCCCTAAGGGTCTCACCCTGGGGCTGTCTATAACGAATTCTTCTCAGATCCAAGTACATTTTTAGCATCCATTCATATACATGGCTCAATATCCCATACACCAGAGAACCTATAGAAAATTTAATAAGGGTTCATCCACCTAATCTTAGGGAGCATCATAGGAATCAATCTTGGAGAACATATCTATCCATCGAGTATATGTCACATCAATGTTGAGGAGCACCATGTCCACAACCTCCATCATGTAATGCTCATAAACCTGAGCCTAAAAAATACTACTAGTAATCCCTATAATATATTTTATTTAAAATCAATAGATTAATCCCAAAAAACATATTGAAATTCCAAAATTTCAATCATGAAGGAATTACAGCCAGGTCACATAAGCATGTCTAGTAATATCCAAATTTCAATCATGTAGGGTTAATAGTAGGATTCTAGAAGCACTTATGGGCATCCCAAAAATGTTAATGATAAATATTAGAGGCCTAATATTAGGTAACATATCTACGAATATCAATGAAAAAAATTTCATTGTGTCAGTATCATCATCTACAAACTTGAAAATACCGCTTTTTTATCCTTGTTGAATTAGTAGTAAGAAAGTGAATGCACCAAATTAAAGTGTGGGGTTTCTAAATACATAAACCACTACTATTGTCTCAACCTCATAGATTACATGTTCATCATGACTTATAAGGTGACACCCAGTTCAATTTATATACCAAACTGATATACTATCTAAGGGTTGATCAAAAACTTGGGTAACCACTTGGTCCCCTATTAAAAAACATTGGGGAGGCATCCCACTCAGTATCCTAAAAGTATACTGTTAAATTGAAGCAACCCTCTTATGTACTCTAATTCAGTATATAAGCAAGGCATCCCTCTTGGTATCCTAGAAGGGAATAATTTGTGTAATCCCAAATGGGATCCTAATTCATGGTTCTAAATTCATGACATGTGATGAAGCTAGCGCATAAAGGTTGTTAGGAACCCATGGAATTCATCTAGTAAATACTAAACATCCATTTTATTAAATAATTTACTAGATTGAATTTAAACTGGGTATGCTTCCATCTGGGATGAGTCTGAACATTTATATAATATCATAAACATGCATAAATACTAAAGTTTAGGTATGACATTCCAATTTCCTTTAGGAATCTTTTAATTTTTGTCTACAAGGTCGGCAGAAACTGCCAAGTCCTATACAAGCTCATTCGAGTCATGTAAGGTTATTTTTCAAAAAAAGAAACCTCATATGATTATTATCTGTGATAAAACTATAATTTAGTAATTAATCTTATCAAGATTCATATTAAAATGATTTAATTTATATGATAATACTTCCAAAGTTTTCACCGGTCGATATAGTCCCACCAAAACCATGGCCAAACACTCGCCAATAACACACGATGCATCTAAAACTCTAAATGGAGAATTATCCATTAGAATCAGTTTCAAAAAAAACCCCAAAAAATATTTAAAGCATTAAACATATATAAAATCACCATGATGACATTCCTCAATGAAAAATATTCGATTAAGATAATACATCCTCTTAAGATAGAATCATCCAAGGTAGGGAAAAACCCCTAAAAAATTTTATATCCCACAATAATCTGGAATAATGTGATGAATAAACCTAAAAACACATCAAAACTAGAACTGATAGACGAATAACAACATATAAGGGAGGAGGGGTGATATCTTTCCGGCTGATTTCATAAAAATGAACCCAAACCTCAATCGAGGAATAATGGATGGATAAGATAGTGGGTTGGTGGAGAGATCCCCACATGAATGATCCTAATCGCTGATGAAATAAATAGGGTTGAATCCCCCTATTTAACCCTTAAAAAAATCCATCCCGCAAGTAACATGATGTGTAGCTATTACACATCTTATAAAAGTTTCACAACATGTAATGAATACTTTTTGTGTATTACTTAGGTAAATACCCTAATCTTGGACATTTTTAACCCATTGGGGTGAACCCCAGGAAACTAGTAAATGTCATGTAAATAATATATGTTGTTCAAGACTCACAACAACTTTTTTCAACAGTACGTCTCATCATTTATTCCTTAGGTGTTCACCCAAACCCCCCAAAAACCCACTGATTCTTAATCCATGTCCAAAACATTACATTGGAACATTAAAAAATTTGGAACCTTATTATTATTATTGTTTATAAGATGGACCATTAACTAATGGAGAGAAAAATCATCTTCTCATGATACCATAACCATGGTCCAAAACATGGTACTTTAAATAGTTGATATCTTGTAGAAGGTTGAGAGTTATATCTTATGAATGGTAGTGGAAGGAAGGGTAGTTGAAAACCTTGACTAAAGGGGGTCTCTAATGTTTTTGGATTCTAGATCCAAATTTAGTGTTGAAGTAATCTAATTCCCTTGTTGTATCTTGGATATTGATGGAACCTTCATAGGTGAATAACATCACATTTTTTGAATTTGAGGATCGCCATTAGTGATGTTTTCCAAATATAAAATTCTATAATACCAAAGGGGTTATGGTGGGTGATGTCTATTGAACCTTGTTCAAAACTAAATTATTCTTAAGAGAGGTTAGTTTATCAAAAAAAATTAAAAAAAGATAAAGTTTGAAATATTAACGTAATGTATGTTCAATTATTGAGAACTCTAGGAGATACATTAAATAATATATAAAAATTCATCCAATTAATTATCAATCAGTGATCTTATAGAAAAATCCTCTAAAAGGATATAGTGACTATCCATCAATTATTGGTTAAAGAATACTATAAATGATTTTTATCCTAGGGTTGGGTAGGTAATGAGTTTATTAATCCTTTTAATCTATACTAATACTTTTACAGGGTCTCACTACCTTATTTATGGATTACTTAAAGATATTTTCCAAGAAAAACACTCCTTCATGTTGGGAAATATTTCTTTATGAAGGATAAATGTAGTTCCTCCCATATTTCAATCTCTCTATGTTGGAATTTTTAGAGCCACTCCTTGGATGATCCTTCAAGGGAGAAGGGAAATTTTTTCTGGAATATCTTATCTATAGTTAACTCTATAGAATTGAATCAATTATATACTTCTCCAAATTCATACAGATATATGTTGGGGGCTTCCACTGACAAACCATGATACTTATGTTGGTGACATAACATTCCAATGTTATGCTCGCTATACTATTTATTATTAATTATTAAATATCAGTTTTAGTTATTAAAATTAGGTGCATACAACTCTCATAATGTTTTATTCACTTGAGCTTGATTAACTTCCATGTTTTTATTTCCTAATGTGACTCGCATGGATGCTAAAGGGGATGGGAGTTAGGGAATATGATATTGAAAAGCTTTCTCACTACTTACTATGTTATTCATAAATTCATATGTCTTTCCAAATTTTTTTACAAAACCTATATATAAAAAACAATAAGTTGAGATTTATTATATCTATTCATTTATTGAAATATTTATTAAAAAAATGTAAAAATTTTGTGTCTCCACTAGTAATTATTCTAGGTTTGATGAATTCCTATCATGAAGTGCTAAAAATTAATTATTGAACCCAACTAAAAAAATATTTTAGTGGGACTCTGGTTTTTCTCTTGAGAGAATAGTTCTAAAAGAGTTTTTCTCATTTGTTTTTTAGGTTTAGATGGGGAAAATCATAATTTAATTAGACTGTATTGGTTTTAAACTCTATTTTAAAAGTAGTGGCCTAACCTTATAGCATCACTTTATATTTCATGTTAAATAATTATTCTTAATTATAATCTCTTATTTTATATCTAATAAAATGAAATATATTGTTATTACAATTTGTAATAATTTTCAGTTTATCTTGAGTGATGAAATGATCACTACAACCTCTACATCCACTATCTAATTAATCTTTTATCTCTAATTACACTTATGTCAATGCACTTATCATGATCATAAGAAATGGACAGTGCCTAAGTATTCTGTGTGTTTAATCTAATGAATAAGGGAAAATTTAATTTAAAATGAATGTATTAGGAAATATCCAAATTTTTATATAATTAAAATGAATACGTAGAAAAAATTAGAATAGATTGAACAATTAAAATACAAAATTTATTAAAAGGGGTTAAGGAAAATCTTCTAGGCACAAACACTAATGGCTTGGTGTTCCATCACCACAATTATTACAATAAAATTAAATAAAATAAAGAAGAAACTGAAGAAAAGACAATTCATCTACATCTCTGGTTTTACGATTGTGTAAGTGCCCCTATTTCCTAGTGAAAAATTTTTCTTTTATAGTGAAACTATTATATCTCTTTAATATTCCTTCCTCACCCAAGTGATATGCATGATCTTTTATTCCAAAAAATCATGGAATTTTGAGTTATTCCTCAAATTCTAAGACCAATTCTATTTATTTATATTGTCACTACATGGAAAGCTAGATGGATGGGATTTTTCCAAATCAGTGTACTTGAATCTCTTTTAGTAAAACATTATCCTCCCAAGATGAATATCAATACTCCTTCATGAATGATCTAATAAAATTATTTGCTTCTTTGAAACTTCATTGGATATTGTATTCTACTTTGGGGAATGATACCATATACATGTTTGGATATTAGAATCTAGAGTTTATGTGAATGAGAATGGGGTTGGGCATCATCATAATTGGGAATCAAAATCTTAGATGTGGACCATCACTTAGGCATGGATGTTCAAGCGTGTTTAATTCTTATCTCTTCTCACACATCATGTTTATCTTCAAAATATTCAAAAAAAACTTCAATACTGGATAGTTGGGTATTGGATTGGTTCAGTATACATCATTGATTTCACAGCCTTAGTATTTGAGAACATGAAACTGAACTGGAAGAAAATATCTTAATTTTATAATTCATCAGGTTTAGTTTTCTATTATAAATCAGAATCAAATACCAAATGTTAATTTTTTTCAAATATAGGGATCCCCTAGTTCATGGCTATATCTATTCATCCAAGAAGAATAACCATGTAACTATATACTTTCTAATGGTCGTAAAACATCACTTATTGTGTGTATAGGAATAATCAAATTTTATAGGAATTTATTTTATCATGTGTTTTCCACTCTCTTGACTACCTCTATGTAGTCTGAGGGGAACAAGTTGATGCCTCCATCAATTTTTGACATGAACTGAGAAAAATAAATATTTCCCACAACATAATATCTATTTAGTGTGTAGATCCACGAATCAATGGATTTAAAAATTTGGTTATATGAAGCATCACCAAGAATTAGGTGGTTCAATATTCTTCATTAATTTCCACTGAGTTTTGTGTGACATTCAACCACTTAGGAATATAATTTTATTAAATAAAAATAATGGGATAAAAAATCTTATAAGGATTCATATAATATTGATATTGAATCATAGTTGATCATTATCTTTAGCTGGAATTGGGTGGGGTCATAATTTGACTCATATTCTCCTTTACCAAATGGATCGGTTAGATTCATTTGAGAATTGAACCCTATTATATTAAATTAGGGTGGTGTAGATTAAATGTTTCATCTTATATTTAAGTTTTCCTACTCTATAGCTATTTTTTATCACTGATGAGTTCATCAGTGGGAAAAATAGCTTTGTTATTTTCAATTTCCCATAGTCACATATCTTTTCTTTAATGTGGTGGGCCAACATATTCACCAAAAATCATATTCTGGAATACTATTTTTCATCAAGAATCATATTTGTCTTCCTACTAAAAATCAAAAGGATTTGTGGTTTTGTATGGAATTGGCTTCTACATACCGAGTGGAGAGATTATATTGAGATTCTACGGCAGTATGATTAGTTAAGGATGACATCACAGTTGATCATAAAAGTGGAAAGTGCAGTCAGTGGGGTGTCATTAGGGTATGTGTTTTCGATCAAGAAGATGGTATGTTTTGTCACTAGATTTACCATGGAGAGGGAATCATGGTTGATCAAAATCTTTGATTATTTTTTATATTGTGGTTGATCACACAGGGATAATCTAGGAGGCATGGTCTATTATGGAATATTCTTCTTATAGTAGGGTGTAATCTATTGGCATAATAGTCCCCCTTGAATGATTAAATTGTTTTCTATTTTTTTAGTTACCAGATCAACCACATGATAGATTGTTATGTGGAAACCTCTTTTATATTAATTTTTTACTTATAGTCGGCCATATGAAGGGGTGAAACAGTTGCTTCATGCCTTAAAAAATATCCAAAATCTATTAAACAAAACCTAAAAGAATAGTGCATAAATTGTTGATTAATTACAAAAATAAATAAACAAACTAAACTTTAAAATTTAGTGCATTCTCAAAAAATAAAATCCTAGATAAATTTCCAATCTAGTAATTTCAATATGATTTTTAAAAAATCTAAATTAATTTTCTAATAATAATTTTAAATGTATATTTAAAATATGCTATTTTTTTTAAAAAAAAATTATATTTATGTATTTTTAATTAATTTAAAAAAATAAATGAATCAAACTAAAAAATCAGTCCATTTGACAACTTCATTTCAAAAATTAAAAAAATCAATTCATGTCTGCCAATATAAAACAATGAAATAGTCAAATTCATACCATTTAAAAATTTAACTTCTAATTTATCATTAAAATTTAATAAAAATAATATATTCTAAAAATAATAATAAAATGATTTTTTTAGTAAATAAAAAATTGAATAGTTACTAAAATTAAAAAATTTATAACATTTTATATTAAATTAAATAATATCAATAGGTATAAAAAATAAACTATTTTATTAGCATTAATTAAATTAAGGGGTAATATTAAATCAAAAATACTTTAAAAAATTTAAATATTAAACGCACATCACTATAAGATGTGGATGGTGCACAACATATAGATTATATTTTTCTAATCTAAAAAAAATAATTCGTGGATAGGCTCTATTATGGTCGGTAAAGTTCATCCCCATGAAAAAATGAAGTTATTTTCCAGAGATGGAAAAAGGCCCCTATATTCATGCTGTGTTTAGAAAAGGGATTTTTGTAAAACCTAACCAGACACAATATTTTCAATCCACCATCACATGATATGAAGAGTTATGTTCAAGCCATTGGCATTAAAAAAGTTATTTTGAGAGGAAACCCCAGTTTTTTAAAATTATTTTATCTTTTTTTAGGAACTCTCCCCCATGAATTATAAAGTTTTATTGAAAAACGTTCAGGCACATTAACATGTCTATTTTAATTTTTCATTTCATAATAATGGAATGAACTAGTAGTTAAATGGGAACCAAAGTAGCAACCAAAAGCTGAAGTGCCTCAAAAAATAGGGGAGTATGTGTTTTAATTTTTATTATTTTTTACTACCCTACATTTATTCTTAGGATGTTATAAATGAAAACTTACATTCCTCACATTTTATTTTTTTTCTTTTATCATCGATTTAGGGGATAAAAAATTCTCAAGGATAGTAATCACGACATGTTTAAAATTTATTTTTAAATAAAATAATTGAGAAAAATGGATTAATGAATATGAAAAGATAAACACATGGATTTATATTTTCAAAATCATGATTCATAATAATGATTAAATTTTTTAACTGGGTTTGTTCTGGGATTTTTCGTGCCATGAAAATATGATATCTTTTAATTGCTTTAATTTTTTATGTGTATTTTGCTGATTGATTGTCATAATTTCATATTCACATACATTAAATAATTTATAATCTTCATTTTCCATATTCTCTTATTATTCATATTTATTGAGTAACATTTTAAAATTCATTGTTCTAGAACTTTATTTGCATTTTGTTAAAGATATGATTGTATAAATTCATATTTAAAATGATTTAGACATATTTTTGTTAGTCATTTTTGTAATACATTATTATTCATTAAACCATGTTAAGCCTAAAGAAGACATGAAAATACTTATTTTTTATGATATACATTTCAATCCCATCGTATTATTTCCTTCCCTACTCAATGTCGTTTTCATGATTTTCATAGAAAATGTTTATTGGGGAGACAACTACATGGTGGAAGGGATGTTATATTGAAATAGATAAGTGTGGGCATATTTCCAAATTAATTTGTGGGGAAATTTTTTATGATTTATGATTTATTATACTTTATTATAGTATCTTTTTAATGTTTTTAAAAAAATGGTAAAAAATGAGTTGTCACTCTAAGGGTTAGAAGTCCTCTTTTAATTGAACAATGTTTTTTATCATTTGGGATTCGGTGATGGATGTGATACTTTTGAAAACTAAACTTACACATAAAATAAAATTAATATATTCATGTGGTTGTACTATTCTTTAACATTTATTGATTATTGACCATTCATTGAGTTTTGGGAAATATGGGAGATTTCATTTTTTATGGGATAATATTTCATCATGTTTTTTATTAATTACAATGAAAAGTACCTTAGATATTAACCTGGTCTTAATCTTAACATATTTAACATTATTTACTTAGATACCCTAATGTATCTCATTCATTTTATGTCCAATGATGAAGGCCTTAGGAATGATTATGATTTTTTTCAAAATAGGTTGGAGAAGTCATATTCATTAAAAAATTATGGTAAGGATCAAGATTCGAGGTTTGAAAAAAGTCAAGTTTATATTTTTAACTTGAGTGATTTGTGAGGATTGAACCATTAATTATATATCTAATTAATTTATTTTATTGACATACATTTAAATTGTGGTATAATGATCATCGTTTTTAATTTTTTTAGATTTCATTATTGAGGAAAAACATGCGTTTATGTGTAAGGGGATTTTATAGTTGGATTTGATGCATATATTTGGAATCTTAAAATCATTAATTTATAATTTAATCACTAATTCATGCCCTAATTTTTTAAGTTTTAATTTATATTTTTTCACGATACAAAAAATATTAATGTTATGAAAAGTTAGAAAAAAAGACAATGATTCACATACTGAAATATGAATTCACATCATGAGATATTTTAGGAATAAATTCATGTCTTGAAGAAGTAGAAGGATGTCAAAAAAATGTGAGTAGAATAAAAATATTCACAATGTGAAACCCAATTCATTTTGTGAATCTAAAGTCATTCACATACTGACCCCCCCCCCCCCCCCAATGAATCAGGTCATGAATATCTCACATGGAGAAGAAGTCAAAAAAATTTACGGTTTGATTGTATACTTCCCTCTATGAATAATGGTGATGAATGTTTTTAGAAAATATTTATTGGGCCCCATATCGTAATTCCCCATAACTCCAATGGTTTTGTTTTCCAATTATAAAGAATGATTTTAATAAATCTATAAAAACATGGGTGAATTTGACCTATAAATGTTTGTCTTGGATGCACCTATAAAGATATAAAATCAAAGATAGATGATTTCCTAGGTTATGATGTATTAACCACCAGCATGTTTCTCCATCAATTCCCATAGGATTTATTTTAATTTTAATCTTTCCAACCCTATCAATACACGTATTATGTGGTAATTATTCTATGTGTCAAGTGATGTAATTGTAAGGGGATTGTGTTGAGTGGATGTATTTATTTTATTTTTATTTTATGTTTTTTTGTATTTTTTCACGATAGTTTTTCTTCTTACCCTTTAATTTATCATGACCAAGGATAATAAAACCATGAAGTATCATAAAACATGAAATTAATTAAACAAATTCATGCATTCCCATAGCATGAATCGGGATAATTACACTTAATCATGGTTTGGAATCATATAATTAATTAACCTAGCCACAATATATGACCATATGAAAATTGAAAATTAATAAATTATAGAGGATTCACTATTACCAAGGGTTTTCTTAGATTCAATTCCAAAAACAACATAACAAAAAGGGTGTTAAATATTAATCCACTGGCAGAGGAACCTGAAAGTTACTGAACATAGAACATTTTTTATCTTTGATTTCAAAAAAACATATTTTTTCCTTATATTTATCTTTCAAATATAATCATTTTTTTATTTTTTCTAATTATTTACAAAATCATCTCTAGGTTTCGACCTCAGACTCATTAATCACAACATTACATTAGTTGATATCACAAATTTTAGTTTTACAAATAATTTATCAAATTTGATTAATTTGATAGGAAAAAATGATAGACTTTAGTCTAGTCAATAAAATATATTACTGAAATTAATAACATATTAAAAATATTATTAGAAAATTATGGGATATAATAATTTTAATGGTTATAATTATTTAAATAGTTATTTTCATATGAAAAAACTTTTTCTTTTTTTATGTTTTAATTTAAAAGATAAAATATCAACTTTTAGAATTTTAATGTGAATAAATAAACTTCATTTTTATATTATTAATATAAATATTATCTTAGGGTGATTTTTTGTTACCATTTTTAAAATATTTATTTTATGTGAAGGATTGAAATGTATTTTTTTCAAAAAAAATGTTAAATTTTATGATTTTAAAAGAAAGAACTAGAAGAATTTAAAAGAATTTAATTGGTAAAATATTTATTTAATTTATTTAACTATACTATTAATATACTATTTTGAATTCAAAAATACAATGATCAGCATTTTAAATATTTAAGTAATATTTTTTAATAAAAAAATATTTTTGGTCTATTCTTTTATCTAAATTTGTTTTATAAAATTTGGTTTTTGTATTAATTTGAAATCATCATAAACATTATATATTTTATATCAAAACAATTTTAATATTGGAAATAAAATACATTGATAATTTTACCCTACACATTACATTTAAGCATAACAATACATTGTTTCTAAAAATGGGTTTTTACGTGTTACATGAACAAATGTTAAAATTGATTTTATTACACATATAAATTTTATACAATAAAATTGATTCATAATTTTAATTATTATGTTGAAATTAAATATTTCTATTAATTTTATTTTTAGTCATTACAATTTAATTGCGTAGGTAATAATTAGTTTCCATGGTAATATTAAAAATGGTAAAATTGAAAATTCTAAGAGTAAGTGACAAAAAAACATTCTTAAAACATGTTTGAAAAAGGATTTATGAGGTATTATTGAAATTATATCATCCCCCAATCAATTATTTTCAATATTTTATTCTTCTTGACATGTTGAAAAAGTGAAATTTATATATTAATTTGAGATATTTACAAAACTATCATTCTCGCCACTTATAAAAGTGGCCTCTCACCACCCGTTAAAGATCATGCTGAAAATTTAGTTTCATTTTCGTAATATAGAATTTATAATTCCCCTATAATATTATTAGTTTTTATTAAGCCTTTACTAATATGATATTGTATTAAAATCTCTGTTTCAAAGTATTCTTTTAAGGGAGAGCTTCAGTCCTCAACATGAGTACTCTCTTTTTCCAAACATATTATGTTTTCATACTTACTCTCCAAAATATAAATTTATAATTACTATATAATTAAATAATTTTTTAATTAACTTATGATATGTTAATAAATTTTAACCACCTTTTTCTTTTTTTAATATGAAAAATGGAACTATCATTTGTGTGTTGTGTGGCCTACCGCATGAATAAAAGAATAGCTTCCATTTTACACCTCCTCAATTATTCAAAAATTATAAGTTGAAATATAATAATAAATGGGACAAATTTAATTTAGCAATGTATTTGAATAGAAAATTTTAAAATGCATTTTTCCCTTTCATTCTTCGAGAAATGAAATATGTAATTGTGTGTTTTGAGGTCTGCCTCCTCTATGAAGTAATGTATCTATTTTTAATTATGGTTACATTATTTTATTTTATAAACTCATAAAATATAATTAAACATATTATAATTATATAAATAATATCATTAACATTATTTTATATGTATATTATTTTCAAAATTAACCACTTTAGTACTCATAATAATCCATTAATTATGGTATTTTAACAATTGGATCAGTATAAACACCTACATGAACATTGTTATAAAATGTAATCATAGAATAATTTTAGGATATAATTATTAATAATATATGGTATAAGTACTAAAATGAATTTTTTATATTTTTTTGTGATGGTATAATTAATATTAAAATCACTAATTAAAATATAACTATTCATTTGTTAAAAATCATAGAAACATACTTTGTATCGAATTAAATATACAAGAAATGTAATAAAAACGTCCATAGAATGAAATTAGAAAATTATAAGTAATTATAGAATATAATTTATAGTACTTTATAAGATAATATATTGGGAAAATTTTGGAAAACAATGAATAAAAACAATTTTATTACAAAACTATTTCAAAATGATTAAGAATAATCAAACTTGATACTGAAAATAGATAGTAACTGGCCAATATAAATTCATAGAACAATTACAAATGATGATTATAAATGGTTATATATATGAAAAAATGTTTTCAAATAGGTTACTAATATAGTTATTTTTGTTATCTAGGATATTCAATAACTTTAACAGAAGTCTGAAATTAAGGTAAGGGTTTGTGATAAATGAATTTTCTTTCATTGAGTTAGAAAAATTATTATTGAATTATATTGTTCCAAGTTTGAGATATTAAACCTAATTAATATATTAATGGTATTTAATCCTCAATTTTGGGGTTCTAAAATTATTCTTTATAATGGTTTATAATTACTCAATTTTCCGTCAATGAGTTATAAAATTTCTTATTTAACTCTATTGTTCCAAGTTTGATTTATTATACCTATTGAATATTTTTATAGTATTCCCTCCTTAAACTATAATATTCTAATATTATTCCTTATAAACTTATAATTAAATTATTTTTACGTCAAATATTTTTTTACTTGTAAGGGATTATGATAACTCATTTTTTTATTATGATACAAACTTTCTTATTGAACTCTATTGTTATAATTATGATTTATTCTAATAAAATATTATTTTTTATGTTATTTCATAATTCATTTATAGGGTAATATAATTAATCCTTATAACTCAGTTATTAAATCACTCTTTCCTCGGTGATTATGTTACTTGTAATGGATTCTTATCTCAATTTTAACCCCTTGAGAAATATTTACTATTATACACCATTTTTTTCTATGGTACATAAACCACCCATTTTAATATTTTACAACATGATATTGTCATTATTTGTGGTATATAATGTTTCATTTTAAATTTTATACTTTATGGGGGGTTTATTTGTAATCTTTTAAAATCATAAGGGTTCTCTGTCTCAAATTTCTTTTCCTCGAGAAACGATTCTATTATAAATCATGTTTCATATTTTTTTGGTGTAATTACTAACACTTTAATTTAATATATCATAATTATCTCATTATACATAGTATTAAATGATATATTTGAAATTTATTCCTTCATTGGGTCTTCATTTGAATGTTTCTAAATCCATAACATTTTTTCATTTATATTTTCAATTCCATGAGTCATGTTTGATATTGTAAACCATATTTTCTTTTATATAGAATATCAAATTCCCAATTTACTTAAATTATAATTAATATATCAATTTTAATTATATTTTAATTTCATGTTATCCTCCCAATTTATATTTGATAACCATGTCAAAATTTCCATAACGGTTTTTCTATCTCAATGTTTCTTCATCAAAATTGGATTCATATTTATAACATTTTTTCATTTTTTAAGGTATATAATGGTTATGTATTACCTTATAAATCCTATCATAATATTTTTTGGGGGGATTAAGCTCAATGAAATCCAACCCTTCCTCTATCATTATAAATCATCCTATATTATAAGCATGATTTTTCATCCAATTATTTTCCTCTATGAATACCCTATTTTTTCATTACATTGTGTGAAGGGAATTCTGCTATATATCCCTAAATCTATTGATTATTGAAATAATTTAATTAAAATTATCCCCATTAATATATATAATGTTAGATTGAAATATTATTATATATAAATCTATTCCATTTATTGATTTGGAAAATGTTGATAATCTATATACTTGTTATTTCAATGTGGATGTTTATTTACTTTTAAGGAAAGATGGTTTTGTATTGTATCGTTTAATAAATACATCATAGGATTAATATATTGGACTTAATTAGTGATGTGTGTTGTCTACAATATCCTAAAGATGTATCTATAGGTCTCATTAGACAAACTAGGTTGGAGTTTTGGTGTATGCCTACATACAGAAAACATTTCCTAGACACAGGGCATTGATGGTAATACCATGATGTCTCTGATCATGATGACTTGACTTAAAGTGTGGATTTGTATATCCATAATTATGAATTTAATCACTATGGAACCATTTTTTAAATCCAATAATTAATATATTGATATGAAAACCAAGGATTTGTAATGACCAATTTTTCTTTTGATTATGGAATGATTTTGATTATTTATTCCTAACATGTAATATATGGTCATATTATTCTCAATTATGAACTTAGATTGTTATTAGTTATGTTTAACCTTGTTGAAAATTTGATATCACCCCATATTTTGTTTCCATTTCCCGAGGGTATGAAAAAATAATCCACGTGATATAAATATATAAATATAATAAAATAAATATAATTGAGAATTTGTAGAAGAAGTTGATGAACTACTATGGATTAATTAGATTCTTATTTTACTAACGAAAATTTTACATTTGATGAGAAATAAATAGGGTTTTTATTTAATTATTTTTCATAATACACTAAATATCTAAACCAAAAGGTTATGGGAATGTATTATATTTAAATATTTTCTTTATTCAATGTAATTATGGGACAATAATGAATAGTAAACAAGATGTGGTATCAAATATAGTACATGAAGAATGTGTTTTTTGTATTAATCTAATGAGTGAAGGTTTTCCGAACTATAGTTGGTTTTAGAGTAGGTTTTATATAACATTATAGGTCAGAATGATATAAAAGGGAAATTTAAGGGAAGATAAGTTAATTTTGATCATAATTTTTAAGGTATAGATAAACATGTATATTGATTGAGGTAATATTAAATATTTTAAGGATTAGGATAAGATAAATTAAGTGAAAAATCAAGGGATAAATCTATGAGATAATTCCGTGTATATGTTAATATCCTCAAGTTTTTATAATGTAAACATTGTGTGTTTATCCTAAAAATTAAATATCTTTTTGGATATAAGAATGTGGATGTGGAAGTGAAACAGATACACCCTGGGGTAATCCCTTAAAAATGATGTTCGAGTATGAAATCAATCACGACTCTAGTATCCAATTAGTGGATTTAGGACTGCACACCTATCTATACACTCCTGGTATATTTTATCTAGTTATTTAAATTATATTTACAAGGAATTATTTATGATTTATTTTGTCGAGTAAATTAGTTAATGAACCTAAGAGAAATCAAAATAATGAAACCAATATTGAACCAATAGTGATTTTAGATAAACACAAATCTAATGTAATAGTTTTTAAGAGTAAGAAATCATAATGTAAAATTTATCATGTAATCATCATAAAATAATTATATTATTTTATTCATCACTCATTATTAACACCTTTTGTTTTTATTAATGGTATAATATTTAAGGAACCAAGTTAAAAATGGATGTCATCAACAGTGCATAGATTTTCCCAAAAAGGTAACAATCATTATAGGATCTCAGGTGAGAAACCTTGTGATTATTCCTAACTATATATCAAGAATAATGATTAAAAAGATGAATATAATTTAATTCCCAAACACCCAAAAGAATTGATGGATGATTTCTCATAGAAGATCGAGTGATACATGTGATGAAGGAAAGAAGATAGAATTTTGTGTATATCAACAATATCGGAAGGAACATCCATTGGAATGTCTCAATGAAACATGAAGAAGCATAATGTGTTGAAAAATTTGGAATAGAGAAATCAGATGAAAATAAAAAATAAAGAAACAAGTAAACCTAATGAAGGGAAAAGTTGGATTTCCTAGTCATACCTATAAAATTCATATAGATACCTCATTTGAGAATATGTCTTGGTTTATGATTATATTTTAGATAATATTAAATAACACTATTATTGATTGATAATTAAAATTGATATCAAATAATTTATTTGGGGGGATGTAACAGAGAAAAAATTTAAATTATATATATATTCCCTTAAAACATAATGTGAAGTAGACTAGGATCAGTTGGATATAACTAAGAGGGTGTGAGTCAGTTGTATACTATTTTTACAAATTATTTTACTTTTGATTCAGCCTTTATGTATGATTGAAGTCTTAATCGCTAAAATTTAATACTCACCATCACCCTGCAAGAAATAACAACAAATAAATCACATTACACAGTGATTTACAAGATTCAGTACAAAGGCCAACTCCATGATGTGTTGTTTAGTTCCCCAGTACGGATTCTCCACTATATCATTAGGTTACTACAATAGTAATTTGTTAGACTCTCCAATTACAAATTAGTTATACTCACCAATTCCAACCATCCTTCAACTTTTGGTTAGACCACCCAATAGAATCATGATCACAATGATTGCTTAGACACCCCAATCACAATATTGAAGATACTAGTTAGACCCTCTAACTGCAGCCTTAAAATTAACATGATTGGTCCACTATAAAAGACCAATTGAACATCCTTTTCTGTAGTATCATTGGATTAAACTGGTTTATATAAACTTTCATGTACCTTTTCACATATACTTGGAATTCCCAAATAATATATGATCACTGTATATTCTTCGGAAATAATTCTTTCTTTGGTTGAAGAATATACCCCACTAAAAACTAAAAACTAGGATACAAATATTATTCTTATAAATAACTAATAGAAAAAATATCCCAGTTTTAGTCTCAAATAACTACACACTAATAAAGAAACATATACTGCCCTTGAAATTTTTCAATCATCATGTATGTAAATAATACATTACATGATCTTCTTAATTTGTGTAATAATACACATGCACAATCTTCAAACTATCACACATGCGTAATTACATGTGTATAAATGTTTTTTATAACACATACAGACATTAAAGTACACTTAATGCATTAGTTGGAATGGTTAAACTCTAGATATTTAAATTGAGAATGTGATCATGAATGAATTCATATAAGTGTTTTTCACATGGAACATAAAACACATATTGTTCATTTCTCACACTCACAGTTCAGAAACACTATTTACCTTCTTATGATTTTACTATCGCACACACACTTTTCACACCCTAAACATTTTCATAATCATTTAATTAACACGCCCATTGTCAACTTTATTCTTTATCAATGTATGTTCACTAACACATGAATTGGAATGCTTAAGTAAAAAATCTATGTTCAGGATATTCCATGAAAAGGGATGTTTTCCTCTCAAATAAAGATCATAAGTGTGTGAGATTTTCCTTCCAACTCACAATATTTTAACATTATTTCATGAAAAACAGAAAGGGAATTTGTTGTTAATGCATGCAAACAATATTTGAGAGACACAATATGAACACATTATATTTCACATGAATATTGTGCATCATTAATGTTCTTTGTTAATGGTAGTACAAAAAAATTCTTTCTCATCACCAAATAGTACATGAAATCTCAAAATACTTCGTCGAAGATAGAAGATATGCTTGTAGTGCTTCGTGCATAAAAACATTCTGAAGTAAACACTTCAGAAAAAATCAATTTCTTCTTTTTAGGTGCTTATATATAATTTAATAACAGTAGTGTTATATGGTTCTTCTATATTTTTTACAAAATATATTTTGGGAACCACAAACATTCGTCATCTTCATGTGATTACATATACGGAACTCGAATGCATGGTACCTTCTTAGTTCATAAATACAAAATGTGTAATGTGCTTAGTTTCTCTATCAACCATTCTTAATTATATACAATGAGCTCCAGGATTAAAAATAAGAATAATACAACCAATGTGATACAAATACATAGTCTCTGGTTTATTTTACATGTTACCATCATCACTAATAAAAACCTATATTGCTTTTTTTTTATGATTCAATCTTCTAATTATCATGAAAACTAAGTTTCATGAGATTTCGATCAAGATTTAATTTTCAAAAAAATTAGAAAATTATCAAAGGACTTGGATTGAGCCTCGTTTGACATACCCTAAAAATCTCACTGTATATAAGTCACGAGCATGGTCATGGATGAGGATGATGCAGCTACATGGATATTGGATGGGCAATATGATAAATCAAACAGATCAGATGACTATGGTTTATTTGGGTGATACAATGACACATATCACATTGAAAATCCATGATATTGGACTCCCTCATATATTACAAGGTGTGAATTATTCTTCTCAAAAATTGGTTATAATTCACTCTCTACTCCTTCGGGCAGTGCCCCATGCCAACGTATGCCTCCGCAGTCATTCTTCCTTACACAGTGTCCCACTGCCAACCTTTATGCACTCATACAGGGAAGATAATTATCTCACTATGTCTCCTGTATTGACCTGGGCTAGCTCTCATTTTCTATGGTTGACCCTCTAGGGTCCCACATATGGAAGTGGTTGAGTCAGCTAGGGTCAGTTTATGTGCTTGTTATTTTTTATGTAAGGCCCAATTTTAACTTCATGCCTTCTCAAACCCACACATCTTCACTATTATTTTATTTTTATTTCTTTTGGAATTCAACCATAATTCCCCAAACTCCAATTCCTCTTAATGTTGTAAACATTATGTCAATAACCAATGACACGTGTTTTTGGAACTAATGACTAGTTCAATAATCATCAAAATTAAAAACAATAAAACATAATGAAATACTACCTAAAACACTCATTTAAAACAAATAAAATTCATTGGACATTTTATAATGTGTTGAATAGCTTCTTTCACACACAACATCAAACCAAAAAGAACCATGTAATGTTATATAACCATTAAAATATAACACTTATAAAAAATTCTTTTTATTGTGATTTTTTTAGAAACAAAAAATATTAAATATATATATATTCATAATATTAATTTTTATATCAAAATAAATTTTATTAATAATTGATGGGAAATAAGAATAAGAGTAGTCAATATTTTAATAAAATATTAGTTTCTTAGGAAAACATTTTTCATTATTTTTTTATGTTTCTATTTGAAATTTAAATTCTCATATATTAGAATTGGAATTTAAAAAAATAATTTTTAGATTTAGGTTTATCGTGTAAATAACTTATTTAGTGTGGTTTTTTGTGATTTTTCTTAAGTAATTGATGTTTAGGTGAATAGTGAAAAGTATTTTTTTACCAAAAATATAAGTTTTATGACTTTATAACCATGAACGAGATATAAATAAAACCATTTCATTGGTAAAATATGTATTGAAGATGTAAAAATGTAAATTTTAAAAAAAATATAGTGAATTTAGAAAACCAATGATTACCATTTTAATAACATGAGTAAAATTTTCAAACAAAAAACTTTTTTGGTCTTTTCTATTAATTAAATATTATTTTGGAACAAATTGGTATTTTATTTCTTTAAAACCAAAATAATTTTTTTTTGATAATAAAAAAAATTGTATCATTGAAATTAAATACATTTATAATTTTACCATATAGATAAACATTATTCATAAAAATACACTTTTTTGGGAAAATGGGTTTCTTGAAGTTATATGCGCTAATGTTGAAATTGATTTTCATTCACATAGAATTTTTAACGAAAAATTTTATTTTATATTTAGAATAATTATTTCCGAATTATATATTAAATTTCATTTTATTTTTATTCATTAAAAGTAAATTACATAGGTAAAAATTAGTTACCTTGGTAAAACTAAAAATTGAATAGCTAAAACTTCTAAGATTAAATTACTTAAAAACAAATTTAAAACAAGTATTAAAACTATTTTATCAATTATCAACCTTATCTCATCTCACAATCTATCAGTATCTATATTTATTCTTCTTGACATGTGAAACATGTGCACTTTTTATATTAATTTTAAATATTTAATGAAATCCCATTCTCAGCAATTATAAAATGGTCCTCACACAACCCTTTAAAGACCACTATAAAAATTAGTTTTCCACTTGAAAAAATTTAATATTACCTTATAATAGAGGAACATTCATTTTACTATTGCACTTCGTCAAAATATATTTTCTTAAGACCTCTATTTCTAAAGAGTATCTATGGGAAAGCCCAAGTCTTCCACTGGAGTACTCTTTTTTCCCTAACTTCTTTTCTTTTATTAAATAATTTACCAAATATATTTTAGTTGGATAATAGTGATAGAATATAGTTTAGGGGTGAATATACAATATTAAAAAAATAAATAGAAGTATTAGTTATCTATATTTATTAACAATGTTAATTAACTAAGTTAATTAGTAGTGAAAATAAAAAAAGAGGGTAGGAAAAAAATCTTCTGTAATTGTTCAGAGCAATGTGGAACTCATTTATAGTTATATCTCTCTACTAATCAAGAAATAAATTACACACTAATTTTTTTAAGGGAAATCATAACCCAATTAAAACTTACATTTCCTAGTGTAAGAATCACTGAGAAACATAATTTTTCTATAGCGAGTCACAACCCAATTACAGCCCTAACATTAGATATCAAGAGTCACAACCCTAATGGTCTTGTGATTTTAATCTTCAAGTAACAACACAATTATATATAAATATTTTTAAAAACAATTCATAGATATAAAGTAAACGAATGTGAGGGATGGGATGTAGTGTTACATACTAAAGTAACTATATTGCACTGGATTGAAGAATGATGAATCCTAGGTTATGTTTCTAAAGTATTTAATCACCTTGATTGTCCTTTCAGGGTAATATAATAAGTATTCGAATATTTTTTGGAAATTTATTGAATTTCCAATAGTAATGAGAAATATTCAACAAGTTCATAATATACACACCACTTTACTATAACACACAACAACACTTCGCACTCTATCATTTTAAAATTAATAAGGCTATATTGGAAAAAGTATTGCATGAGTAGTTTATCACTTTCTCACCACACAATAGAAAGACTTGATTTCCTTTTAAAAGGGAATCCACTTAAAAAAAAGATATAATATAGAATTAAAAAAATAAAAATTTATAAAACTAGATTATCGAAAAGAGAGATATAATAGAGAAATTATTATTTCGCAAATATCACTCAGCTCATGACTGAAATAAAAAACAATGAAGTCCCATTAAATTGTTTTTTAAATCGTTAAATTAATAAGTTTAACATAGTTCTATAATAATAGTTCAATGAATGGTCCAATTAAAATAGAATGTTTTAATTTTATATTTAAAAATTCAAAATTATTCCATTTAAGATATATATTAAACATGAAGAGAATCTCAAAACTTAATAACATTACATTAAAAATATTAATTGAATTTTGAATGTGTTAAATATCAATGGATATTAATTTACAAAAAATTTAATCAAAGAAAATAATATAAAATAAAAAAATTAGTTTCAATATGTATGTTTTATGTATGAAAATAGAAAACCCTTTTATCATCACATATACTTGTTTATAACAATGAAAAACACTTCAAATAGGTTCAAAAATAATATTATGAATTTATAAAGTAATTAGAAAAAATTAATTATTTTCAATGAAAATGGAATAAATCAAAATATTAATCACTACGTAAAACAGATAATAAGTCCAGATTTTAGAATAAACTACATAATTTCAGTCCATTTGTGAATTCATGTATGTTTTTTTTTCATGTAGGTGTTTTTATATATGTAGATAAAACTCACCATGTAAGAAAATTTCACATAGGTAAAATGAAACATGTGATTTAGATAAGTTAATTAAATTAATTAATGTAACTAAATATACATAAGGTATTTACATAGGCGCTTCACGTATCTAGATTTCAAAAATCTGTAAAAATATTGAATTATCTTGTTTTTGTCCTAAAACATACATACTAAAATACATAATCATCTTTGTGTCCAGTTAATTTATATTTACAAAATTTTATTATGTTTCCAAGTAATTAATAATAACCATAACCATTCCTTAATAGGTCATGTTATGATTAAAAAAATTGAAGAAAAACAATTCTAAAAACATGTGGAATTCAGACTGAAAACATATAGTGAATTAGAAACAAATTTCAGATAATATAGACACCAATTCATATATTAATATATTCAAATTAATTGTATATTAAATTCACATATTCTCAATGAAATAAGAATACATCAATGTTGAGTTTTAAATCTCATGATATGATCAAAATATATAAGGTAACCGAATATAGAAAATCAGTTTTGTGGTTACCAATTTGAAATATGAATTATAGATCAACTATATGGGAGCAGTAAATTAGTAATATGGTGAACATTGAAACACATGTATAAATGATATTTTATGGTCTTAAATGACTTATTTATACTAGGAACAATTTCATAAACCTATAGAACATGTTATGAATAATTAAATCATGAAATTTAATAATATTTTAATAAATGAATAAAATGATGTATCCAATGTTAATCATACTAAATATAGAACTTAATAAATATTTTAGAGACAGTAATTACATTAAATAATAACATATAATTATACCTAAAAAATATTTTTTTTAAATAATGAGGTTTGTAGAAGATTAAATTATTTCATTTTGTAATATTCAAAACATAAATATTCTAATACTACAAAATTTGACAAACAAACATTAAAGTTCATACAAACTCCCCCATTTTAGAAAATTAAAAAATTAAGCCATATTTTTAATTAATTATAACCCCTTTTAAAATTTATCAAAAATAAATATAGGAATTTTCCCCTTAATAAAATAAAAAAATAATTATTAATTTTTCTAACATACCAATATGAAATTTTATTTTCTCAAATCTTTAAAAACACAATGGAATATTAAAAATATTTGATTTCTTGTTTTCAATTAGAAAATATTCTAAACTAATATCTTAATTATTAACATAATATTGAATAAAATGAAATCTAATTTCAATATACTTATTTCGATAATGTTTTAAAGGATTTCTAGAAATAGAAATTGTAGAAGATATATAAAAATAAATAAGAAACTTTTCAAAATTAAAATCAAAATCATAAAATGTTTTTTAATAGAAAATATTTTAGAATAAAATTATATTGTAAAAATATATTCACGGTCAATTTTTAATAAAGAAATAGTTTTTTTTTAAACTCCAAAAAATTAAATTTTTACGGAAAAACGAATCATACATGAGGTAATTTTTCTATGAAGTCTACATCCTTCAAAATCATAGAAAGATTAACTTATTAAATAATGATTTTATTGTCTCAAATAAAATAATACATCCTTAATACTTCCCTTAACATATATATTAATAATTTTATTTTCCTATAATTAATATTCCTTAGGATTAGATTAAAATCTAGCACATAACTCTAAACATTATATTAGGTTAAGATTAAGTTAAATACAACAAACATCCAATCATGACTCAATATATAATAAACACGATTGATTTTCTAGAAACATAAGAATATAATTTTCAACTAATACTCATGGGGGTATTAAAATTATTGTAATAATCATTACCAAAATAATTTAACCAAGTCTTTATCATATTTAGGTTGATTCATGAAAACACTATCACTTTTTGTCAAATTTTAAGATCTAAAAATATTTTGAGTTCATCCATAAGACTCATATAAAATTAACTAGTCGTAAAATTAGAAACTTCTGTACAAAAAAGTGTCATCTAAAAATCTAAAAAACAATATCAACAACATAATTTCAAACAATTAAAATATAATTTTATTTTTTTGATAAACAAGTTAGTATATATATTATCTTTATTAAAATCATTTTTCAAAAAAAACAAAATACTTATGTCATAAAAATTGTGAGGTTATTGTTTAAGACCATATAATGATTTTTATAAAAAAACATGATTCTAAAACATTTCATTTTCAAAACTAGGGGGTTAAAAAACAAAAAATTCTTCAGAAATAAAACCATTTAAAAAGGCACTTTTCACATCTATTATAAATAACATAATATCTTTAAAAGAGAAAAATGATAAAAAAAATATAATAGATTCAATGCATACAACAAGTGAAAAATATTCATCAAAATCTATACATTCTCCTTCAAAATAACCTTTAGAAAAAAAATGTATTATTATTATTAATAATTTAATGAGATTCATCAATTTTATTTCTAAAAATTCATTAAGTTACAATGTATTTATTTTCTATAGTGGGTTAAGAAAATTATAAAAATTATTTATAAAAATCTTATTTATTTCATATTGTATAACCATGATCCAATTAGAATAATTCAAATCATCTAAAACAACATTAGTCACACAATGAGAAACAAAAGTAGAATTATAAAAGAATTTCTAAGTTGAGATTTTTGTTTTGCATAAAAAAAAACATACATTACCCTTCACTGTGTTAAATATGCGACCTTAATGAATCCTCTAAGAATAATAATTACATTCAGAATAGTTTTTTTCCCCTTCAATTGATAAATTATCATGATATTTTTCTTCTCCAAAATTTAAATCCCATAAATCACATTTAATATTTTCCAAAATATATTTATAAACATAAAAATATTTATCAAAATTGGTATGTAATGCTTCGTCAATAATTGTAGTAATCTTATTATAAACACTATAATATTTATTAATAAAATAATTACCAAAAAATAGACATTAAAAACCATTAGCATCAAAATTATCTAAATTATCCTTTGTATTCAAGATAATAATGTTATAGCCAAAAACATAAAAATAACCAATCATTGGTTTTCTAAAATTAGACAATCCATAGGGGATCTTCTTAAAAAATATATAACATAAACTCCATTCAAAACATAGCAAGCAGTATTAATAGATTCATCAAAAAAAATATTGGTAAAAAATATTCAATAAGAATAGTTCAATCCAACTCTCGAATAGTTATATACTTATATTCCACAACACCATTTTAATTTGGTGTCCTAGGTTCCAAACCATTATGAGAATAACCATTTTCTTCACAAAAGTTTTGAAAATTAAAATTAAAAAATTCACCTCCATTATTAAAAATAATATAAACAATTAATAAAATTTTTTTATTTTCAAATAACATAAAAAATAAATAAATCAATCTATGGAATCATTATTATGAGATATAAAATATACCCTTCCAAATCTACTGAAATCATAAACTGTAACAAAAAAAATTCATTCCATTTAAACATGCAATTTTAATTGGTCCAATAAATTACAAAAATAATAATTCAAGTGGACTAGAAGTAGAAATATTATTGATAAATTTGAAATTTTCATTATTGTACATACAATTTAAGAATGAATCATGTAAAAAATATATTCTTACAATTAACTCATATAAATCGAGAACATGTACACGCTTGGATAATTTTTGTATCTTTTATTAATGAGTAAGTACAAGCCAACTAAGATAGAGAAAATTATTTATTTCTATATCATTTAGACACTTAATATTTTGATATGAGATATCAAAAAAAATTATTAGAATAAATATTATCATTTATATTAGAAAAATAGAAAAACATATTAAAATTAACATACAAAACATCATCACATTATTTTTAAATTCTAATTAAATTATGTTTCAAACATTATACATATAAAAATTTATTAATTAATACAACATTAGAAATTTCTACTTCAACAAATCCCTTCACCTTTCCTTTAGAGTTGTCTCACAAAGTGACAAATCTTCCATTACATTTCAAATAAGAGAGGAGATTTAATAGATCACTCTTCATGTTCATGGAACCAACACTTTCTATAAACCATGTTTCCATGATATTATTTAGGCGGTTATCTTTAGAGGATAAATTATGCACTGACAAATACTGGTACCCATGCCATTTTTGATCAAAATGTGATAGAAATAGAGTTCTTAGGTATCTAAATAGTTTGAAAAAAATTATTATAAGTTAATATAGTTGATATATTTTTGACATAAAATATATATGGTCCCTAAGAGATTGATGAAATATAATAAAACAATAATTAGTGTAATTTATTTGTTTGTAACAATTAATTCACGTAATATATGAAATATCTACAACAAAACTTTTAATAAATGTAGTCTTGTACAAATTTCGAATCTATGGATAATAAAAAAACTAGTTTTATATTTATTTGGATTAATCATAGCCACCATATTTTCAAATTTTATCTTTTATTGAGTAAAATAAGATAATATTTCATTTAATCATTCAAATTACTTTATAAAGATATAATTTTCCATCAAAATAGACTCATAATCATCAAAAATGTTAAATTTAGAACGTTAAGAGGAATTTATCATTTCTTCTTTGAGAGCATCATTATCTTTATTTAATTTATTATTTTCTCTGAACAGTTTGTTATTTTATTCTTTGAGGTCTTTATACAATTTGGTTTATCTTAAAAGATATTTTTTGGAGTTTTTAATTTAAATTATATAACTCATCAAATATAAAACCATCACTATCATAATAATAAATAGAATCAATATCATTTCATACATTATTTTTATTTGTCTCTATGAAACATAGGTTGGATGAATATTTTTTATTCATGATTCATCACTTCATTTAAATTATTCAGTGAAACTCCATCAAATAAGATAAATAAATTTCAATTCATTATTTTATTTTTTTCTCTCTCCATTATTTATTTAAATTTTAATAGTTGGGATTGATATGTCCTTTATTTCTACATTAATAATGGGATACATCTAGTCTATATGTAGTAAACTTCATTTTTTTATCATTATTTTGATCATTACTTGGTAAATTTATGATGTTTTTCCTTATCTTCATAAAATTATAAATAACTTTACATATATTCATGATTTCCCCATTGTCACTTTTCTATACATCAGATTTAGTGGAGTTAGAAAGTACATTTATATGTGATTTGAAATCATTAACTTTATTCACTGAAGTCTCTACTTCTGTAATATTCTTCAACTCAAGTTTATATTAAAGAAGTGATATGATGAGTTCATGAATTGTGTATTTTTTTAAATTATTACTTTTATAAATCATAACCATCTTTGAATGAAATTTCTTTGATAAATCTCTATTGAATCTTTAACAACATATATGGACCTCCAAATTTTCTCCAAGAGAATTCATTCAATTCACAATACTGATGAATTAGTGGAAAATTTTATTGGCTCTTTCCTCTTCTCCCATCTTGAAATCTCGGTACTATGAACAAGGCTTTCTGAGTTTGGATTTAATTAGCATTTCTGGACCAAGGTGACTAACTTTTAAAATATTAAATATATCGTGATTAATCTTGTATACCTAAAAAATTACTAAACACACTTCTATTAATAGAATAATATAAAATATTTTGTCCCTTTAAATTAAAAACATATCAAACAACATCGTTTCATGTATGAGGTTACATGTCACATTTTCGTAGCTTCTAAGGTTTCTCTATGATTGAACAATGTTCTATGAATTTATATTTGATGTATACCTCAATTTTGGAATTCCAATAACAACTGTTATATCCACCGGACTAAGGTGGTATCTTAGGAATCCATCCATAATTTTCATACACTCCTTCCATCATATAGTTCTTTTCCGTGGATACTAACGTCTAGGAAAACAATAGAAAAATAAAATATAAATTATTGAATCTATAGAAGGATAGGCCTGAATAGCTAGAAGACTTTAATTTTTATTCATTTTTGATAATCCTCCTTTATGGGTTGAAGGGGAACCCTAACATGGACTATAGGCATTATGAAATTACATGAACTGAAGTTCTAAGATGAATTCATCCCAGACTATAACTACTTGGACCCACCCCTCCTCAGCATCTACATCGTGATCATATCTCTACCATTGAATATATATTCAGCTAGCTATCCTATGAAGATATGCACAAACCTGGTGCCTATGGAAATTTCTATACCCTCTCATTATTCTAAATATGATAGTTCTACTCTATTGAATATTCCTGCTATTAATCTACCTCTATGGCTTGATCCTTTGTAAAATATATCTGGTTTGAGTTTTCATATCATGTGGCGTGAAGGCCTTGAGGTGGAACAAAGGTCTTGAGGTGGCCTGAAGGCCTTGAGGTGGCCCAAAATCCTTACTGACCCAATGTACTAGGTTGCCCAAAGGCCTTGAAGGAATCAAAGAACAAACTAATTGCCTGAAAGTGAATTGTTCTAGTTGATACAACCCTGAATTGTACCTACTACATTAGTGCTAAAATACTACTATAGTAACCTAGAAATATACATATTCATGTATTTTATCCTCACTCTCATGGACATGCTTGATGTTTCTCCACCAACCAGGATAAGGCTCATGTGTTATAGAAATATAGGCCAAATTATAAAATGAACATCCTTTGATACCAATTGTTGGTATCTGTAAATAGAAAATTGAGCTAAAATAAAAATTCATAAAAGGGTAATCATTTGACACCAATATTTATATCAAATAATAGTGACAATTGATAGTATATAGGGGCTAAATAAACTAGATTAAAAAATTAAAGATATGTATTAATTACATATATTAATTTTCAATGTTATTTAACTGATTTTATTAGAAGCATAAATAAACAAATAACACAATGATGTTTTTTATAGCAGTTAGGTCCAATATAGACCTACTATATGATTAATACATTCTACTTGGTGATAGATATTATTTTTACTAATCTAATATTTTAAGAGGAATCATAACACAATTAACACTTACATTATCTAGTGGAATAATAACCAAGAAACCAAAACATTTTTAGGAGAAGTGATAAACTAATTACCACCCCAACCTTATATTATAGGAGTGACAACCCAAATATTCCTGAATTTATAATATGGTTTTCACAACCCAAATATAAAAAATTATTTGGGGTGAAAATGTATAAAGAGAGTGAAATCATGAGATAGGTGGGATTAAGTGTTACCGACATAATCAACCCAAACGAAGAAGACAAAAGATGAATTAAACATAGGTTCTCGTACACGAGTGCTTGATCATATTGATTTCCTTTTCAAGTTGGTACAAAATATCATAAAACTTTTATTATCGCTTGATATATCATCTAGTAGAAGTGTGAAATTTTGACAACATACAGAATGTACACACCACATTACTATAGCACACCACAACACTTTGTTCGGTGTCATATTGAAATTATGAAGGATATCATGGAAGAAGTATCCAATGAGTATTCTATCACTTTCCCACCACACAACAATAAGTTTAATTTCCCTTCTCAAACATAAAAAACATTAAATAGATGAGATATATTATATAATTAAAAATCCCAAAATGATAAAACTAGACTATTGGAAATATAGGGAATAAGAGAAATTATAGTTTCCCAAATATCACTCAACCCACTACCATACAATAAATAAATGAATAATGATTAAGTTTTTTTGAAATCATAACATGAATAGTTTTAAAACTCTTCTATAATTATATTTAAATGAAAGATACCATGAAAATATAAAGTTAGAATATTAAATTTTAAAATCAAAGGAATTCTATTTAAAACAAGAAGTAAACACGTGGGAAAAACATAATAAAAATATATTATAAATATTTAAATAAGTATAAATTAGTTAAATATAAACTAGTTTTAATTTAAAAACAATATAATTTAATAAAAATAACATAATATTTTTTTCAGCCTTTACGCTTCAGGCGTAAAAATTTAACACCCTTTGATATTAACAAAATAATTAAAACACTGAAAAACACTTCACGTAGGTTATATATTTTTAATATTAATTTATAATTTCGTTATAAAATTATTAATTTTTTAAACAAACATATATTAAATTTAAATATGTAGCATTACATAAAATGGAGAACAAATCTGGATTTTAGAATAATGTATAGAACTTCATTCCACAACATAGGTAAATTCACATAGGTGTTTTTCACATAGTCTTTTTTCATTACATAGCTAAAACTCACCACATAAGAAAATTTCATGTAGTTGAATTCATGTACGCTATTCACATAAGTTGATTTGTGCAATTCATTAATGAAATAAAATTCTGTTAAGTGAATCATGTAAGTGATTTTCATCACATAATTTTTTAAATTTGTAAAGAGATTGACTTATCAATTTTCAAACCTAAAAAAATACAAAATATATAATAAACTTCTGGTTCAATTGATTTATATTTATAAAATTTCATAATATTTATAAATAATTGATAGTCACATCAATCATACCTTTATATCCAATGTTATGATTACAAAACAAAAGAAAAAATTCTAAAAAAGTGAAGAATCTAGACAAAACACAATCAATGATTTATAACCTAAATTCATAAATGGTAAATATAATTCATAAATGTATGTCTTATAATGAAATTTATATAATATTCATATATTTATAAACAGAAATAATTAATGAATTTGGAGTTGAGTAGATTATGATATAGTAGAAATATAAGAGGTAACTGCATCTTGAATATTGATTGGGTGGTTAACAAATAGAATATTTAAATTACAAATCGGTTATGTGGGAAAAGTAAATTAGATGTGGGGTGAATAATTAAAAACATGTTTACATGATATTCTAAGGTCCCAAATGACTTATTTAACCAAGGAACACATCAATACCCTTGAATAAAATGTTACGAATAATGAAATCCTAAAATCTAAACAGAATTTAAGCAATGAATATAATTATATATGCAAAGTATAAAATATTAAATATAAAACATTATTAATCTATGAGAAACTAAAATTATATAAAATAATAACATTTTATAATAACTAAAAAGTTATTTTTTTAAATAAATATACATATAAAAAATTATTGTTATTCATTTTGAAATATTCAAAACATAAAAAATATAAATACATCAAAATTAAACTATCAAAATTCTATGTTTTAATAGATATATTTCTTAAATTCCTATATAATGAAATAATTATTTTTTTTATAACTAATTTTATTATCTAAAGGAATAATTATTAACTATATGTTCCTTATTATATTAAGAAAAATGAAACTGACATTCTTGTATTGTGTGGACCGCCACCTCCATGAAGGGTCAAATACTATTTTTCATCACTAACTATTTTCACTAATTATAATATTGAAAATGGAATAAAAAAGTGACATATATAATATAATTTTTTTTATGAATACATAAATTATAATCTAACCTATTTCCCTTTAATTATTTGAGAAATGAAATCATTTGCTGTTCATTGTGCGGACTATCATCTCCATGAAGTAATGTATATTTTTCCATTAATTTTTATTTTATATCTTAAAACCTATTAAAATTTTATTCATCACCTTAAATATATATATAAAATATCATTATTATTATGTAATAATGGTAACATGCCTAAAATAAATAACTTTCCTAATCATAATCATCCATTATATATGGTATATTCATGTTTGGGTGGATCTTACCACCAAAATCAAAATTACTATAAAATAACATCTGGGACGCATATCTAAACATAATTATGGATAATATATGATATAAATAAGAAAATAATATTTTTTTCAATTTTAATAGATAAATAATATTAAACTCATTAATTAAGATACAACTATTATATTGTTAAAAATCACCAAAACATATTTTCCACTTATTTTTTCTTCATTAACTATAACTAAAACTAAAATTAAATGAAATTATTACAATATAAATAATTATTTCTAGTGTCTTGAATTATTTTATAATGAGTAACATTGATTGCAGAATGAATAACACACTGCTATTATGGAACTAGTTCTAAATGCTCATTATTACTTTCACTCAATATCAAAAAAGATAATAACTATCTAATATACAATTAGAAAATAATTATAAATTTTGTTTATAAAAGGTTATAGATATTAAAATGGTTCCAAAATAGGTAATTTTGATATTCATTTATTTTTTACAGAATATTCAATTGATTTAGAGGAAGTCATGAATTATAATAAGGTTTTGTACTAACTCGATTTTATTTCATTGAGATAAATAAATTTTTTATTAAACTCTATTATTACAAGTTTTACGTATTCTACCTAATGAATACGTTTTTTGGTATTTAATCCTTCATTTATTGGGTCCTAAAATTCTTCCTTATAACCTTGTTATAAAATTATTCTTACCTCAATGACTATGCTATATGTAATGGTTTATCCTAACACAATTTTCTTTTATTAAGTTAAAAACATTATTATTGAACAATATTATTCCAAGTTCGATTAATTATACCTAATGGATAATTTGTAAGATAATTTTCCCCTCAAATTTTGAATTATACATTTCATTCTTTGTTTCAATAATAAATATGTCTCGTCAAAAACATTAGAAAATATCAATTATCCACCCATGAGACTAATTTTTTATTTACATGATTATTTATTTTGTATGGTGTATTTACTGAACCTATTAATATTTTGTATCATGAAACTCCCATCGTTGATCGTATATACTATTTCACTGGAAATTATATCCTTCATGTTTTCCAATTCAAGATATTCTTATATTATATGGATTCTTTATCTCAAATTTAAATTCATTTAGTCATGTATATGTTAAAAACAATGTGTCCAATATTATAGTGTTATAAATACCCCTTTGATATATTATATTACAATTATTTCATTATTCATGTAATTTAATGTTCCACTTGAAATTATATCCTTTAATGTGTTTTTATTCAATGGTTTCTAAAATTTTAAAAAAGGTCTATATTAAATTCCATGAGACATGTTTGATATTGTAAACTATATTTTAATTTATATAGTGTATGTACTTAAAAATTATTATAAATAATAATAAATATATTTCATTTAATTATATTTTAATTCATGGTATCCATTTGATTTTGTTCTTGTTCTTATATTACCATTACTGTAAGGGTTTTTTCATCTCAATTTTCATTCTTCAAGATATGATTCATATTCACCACTTTTTTCATTTTTTGGTGTATACAATACTCATGAATTACCTTCTATATCCTATCATTAAATTTTATTTTGGGGGATTAAACTCAATAACATCTATCACTACTATTTTCACTCCAAATCATCCTCTATTATAGGCAGTATTGTTCTTCTAATGTTATTCTTATGTGAATGACCTATTTTTCATTAAATTGTTTTAAGGGAATTGACCAAGATAGTAATAAATTAATTAACTGGGAAAATTATTCATTTAAATGAATACTCATTAATCTATATGGTGTTGGTTTTATGTATTCTTACATAGTAAGATTTTCCATTTATCGATCTTGGAAATATTGACAATCTGTATACTTGTTATTTCAATATTGATGTTTATTGACATCTATGGAAATTTGGTTATCTATTTTATTTTTTATTCATTCCTTTAAATGATGAATTTATTAGACACAATTAGAGGGAAGTTGGGTCCATAATATCCCCTGGATGCATTAATAGGTCTTATGATATAAATTATATTGTGAATTTTGTTGTATATATTTTGTTTTATGTATTCCTATAATGTCTAATATCATGATTTCTTGTATTGGGGAATGGAATTAGTTATCCAAAATTATTCATTTCATCACTAAAGACCCAATTATTGTTAACCATGAATTTATTTATTGATATATCAACAATGGATACGTTATCCCAATAGATTATTTAATTGTAGATTTTTTTTAATTATGTATTCCTTTAATATCAGTTCAATTCATATTATTCTCCCGTATGACCTTCTTCTATTATCACTTTTGTTTACCCTTATGGATTATTTTAGATCACCCTTTATTATGTTTCAATTTCCCAAGGTTATATAGAAATGTGTTAGATATGATATGTCAAGAGGAATATAGTACGTGTGTATAATGTAAGGGATATATTGAAGACCTAGTGTGGATTAATTAGTTTATTATTTTAGTAGAGAAAATTTAAATTCGATAAGAAATACATTGGATTTATTAGTTTATGATTTTTCATAATTCTACAAATATTTAAACCTATCTGTTCTTGGGAATCTATTGTAATGGAATATTTTCTTTAAGCCATGTTATTATGTGAAAGTAATATCCATGAATCTATAGATTGAATCAAATATAGAATGGAAGGTATGTATTATCAGCACTCGATCTGGGAGTGCAATTTTAGGGTGCTAAAAAAAACATAACCATGGTGAGCCTAATTATGGAATTCCTTGATCCCCTCTTCTAAATCAATTTTTCAATAACAGACACATCACTTATCGAATGTCTCGTATTAAAATAAATCTTTCAAGGTTATTGGTAACAAATGTATTCAACTTAATGGGAAACATCTATCTAGACATGACCCTCATATGGATCATGCATATTCTCCCCCAATATACTCTTCTATCTAGCGGTTTCTTTAACTTAAGGATAATGTATTATAAATTCCATACGACCTGAAACCATTATTGAGGAAACTATAATTCAAATTTTTTCAATGGTCATACATCACATACATATCTCATGTCATTAATCATGATCCAAAAACCTCCATTCATGATTTAAATTACCTTAATTTTTTATTAAAAAGGTGTTATGGTGTTCCAATCCTAGGAACTAAAAATCGGTATAATGTTTCACACATACCATTCATGAACATATCCAAGCAATGAAACCTTAAAAAAATGCATCAAATTTTTACACAATATAAAGTATCATAGAGAATCATTATTTTTTGGGTCATTAATTTCTATTACCCTATATTCTATCTCTCATCAATGGTATAAGAACCATATCCTCTTACTATATTCACTCCCCTATGACAAAATATATTCTAACATCATGGAATGTTTTTTCCCTTTTCAAGGTAGAAAATATCATATTTTATTCTATTCTTAATGACATTAAACTAAGTCCACCTTGGTCAAAGATGTTTGTCCATAAACTCTGTATCATTATTAGCATTCTTCCCTAGAATTGACTAAGTAGTTCTATGAGATGATTGGATGCCTGACCATAAGAGTTCCTCCTCTTACACTAGATGATGTTGACTAGTATTGAGGGCCTAGGGTGTGTATATGGTGAGACTATTCCCTTATGAGTAAAAGTGTAACATAGCGATAAATAATAAATGAGAAACATTGGAAATAATAATAAATAGATAAGCAGAAGAATAAAAATAAACATCTAGATAAATAAATTGGCAAAATGTGTATCATAAATAGATAAAAAAATTATAATCATCATTTTGTTTTCTAGATATTGAAAAATTAGTATACGAGATACATGGGAACAAAAACTTTACCAAATTCTACACACACAAAAATAAAAAATGAACAAAATCTATATTTACTTTAATTAAGAGAATAGGTTTGGCCCTCTGCTCCCATGATCCATCATAATACATAAAATGAATCCTTGAAAGATGGTTTCTTACCTTTATCTACATCTATATTCATGAATTATTCTTAGTACCAAGGGTGGATCAAGTAGGGTATGATATATACTCAGTAGGAGGCCACCAATAGTGTCTATATCAATCCAATCATTTCATATAAAATATTAAGTGTTCCGATAATAATAAAATCTTGTTGAAAAATAAAATAAATACATTTGAATGGGTTTCTTGTGGGAAACTTATTTGACACTACCAGCTTCGGCCCAAGATGGATGTCTCTGAACCAAGGTGAATATTTAGAAATATGATGTGGTTAATTATAAAATAAGTAGCTAGAATGGACTAATCACGAGCATGTGATTTGGCCATGATGACACACCCTTAGATCAAAACTATGCATTCATAATATTTAATTTAAAATTCATCATTTGAATTTAATAAGAAAAAACATGAGCCTCTCCAAGTTAATTCAAAATGAAATCCCATATATTACTCTTGGAGAACAATAAATACCCAATACCATAGAAATCCATACAAGGTGATCCATTAAGGGATCACAATTATCACTCCTTTCACAATATGATACTTGAACCATCCTGCATCCCTAGGCTCACACATAAATGGACAAGTATCAATAATATCCTTGTATGGCCATCTTGCCACTAATACAATCCATGCTATCTCACCTTTGGAAACTATGAAGATCTTACAGAGGTAGAGAAACTGTATGGTGAGCGCATCCAAGGAACACCAAGTATCTTTGTCAGTATTTTTATATTTAATTTACTAATTATATTAATTAATCATGATGATTACATCGAACTCATCCCATAAGTATCAAATTGTTACCCTCATATTAGATATGAGATATGGATTAGCTATCATTTTTCATACCTCAGATTAAGGCATTAAATTTAAGACACATAAATCAGGTTTTCCTATTCATTTAATTCATGTGGATCCATTCATGTTATAAAATAAGGGGTATGGAACTAAACACATTTTCTATCAATTATCACTTCATTTCATTTAATATAAGTAAGACACACCTCAAAAGGTGGTTTAACAATTTAAATCATAGTATTTTATATGCCTTTAAGGGAATGCATGCCCTTGGGGTGGACCAAATTAAATTGATAAACCAATGGCATTGATTCACAATGAGCAAGGATCAAAATAAGACTTGGTAGACATCAAATTTAATTTAATTGTCTTTATGGAGGTGACACTAGTGGAGTTTGTCTTAAAGCACAATGGTGGCTCATATAAATGCAATGATAATTTAGGGAAAATAGATAGACCACAATCTATCGTCATGTTTCACTCTCATCTTCCATTTTATTCCCATGAATTGATATATAATGGGTAAAAATAGTATAACATATCAATGCCTAAGGGAATTCCGTTGCACCTAACAGCAAAGTGAACAAAAACTGGATAAAAGAGATACCAAAAATCCTAGTTTGGATTGAGAAGAAGAACCAATGTAAGGATAATTATGATGGAGGATGAAGGAAGGTAGGTTATGTGTTTTAAAACATTTGATGGGAGAAATCATAAATTCCCCTTTATTTAAGGGGTTTCATGATTTTTCCACAAGGTTCGAAAAACCATGAACTAACTTTGTAATATCCACTTCCCAAGAGACCCCCTAACATGGGTTTGGAAAAAAAATTCACTAACCATGCATAGTCCATGTGAAATTTATATGTTAAAAAAGTCTACTACAATGCATGGTCATGTATCCTAGATCACACTGTTGTAAAAATATTGTGATACCTATTTATGCCCTGAGTTCCCAAAACATTTGAGTCTTGTGGTTTTCCCTTACTATGCACTAACCATGTATCTCATTCTGCCTCCTTAAATTCTAAAGCTTCGAGCTCCGAATGAGCCCTAGACTCTCTCGAATCACTTCATATCCTTTTATTCATTTTATTTGGATAAAACCAGATGTTTCAAATAGTAACATAAGTGTACGTACCTATCTAAAATATGGGATGGTACAACCTACCCTTATTAAAAAAAATCATCCCTGAGTTTCCCTTTATAGGGTGGTAAAGTGTCTTCTGATAATTGTTTTAGCCACTGAGCACGTACATAGGTCTCCCACTCTTATACATAGTTATGCTACTATAGAACCTACAACAATGATATTGACCTACCTCTGAGAGTCTCTGTGCTCCAATAAATGATAAGTATCATATGCTCCTTAAAGGATGCATCCAATTCCAACTCAATATCCTTAGGATAAAATGAATTAGACAAATCAGAATGATTCTTGTGAAGCTGAAATACATAGAGGACATCATGCATGGAACAATAACTCTTAGGTAACAATAACTAATTGGATATCATCCCGACACACTCAATGATCTCAAAAGCCCCAACATAATGAGTTTATAGCTTCCCTGTCTCTAAATAAATATATGGTCAATCTTTGAAATACAAATATTTAGAATCGATATCACACCTCAAACTCCAAGTTTTGATGGTGATGATTAGTATAATACAAATTCCTAGACTGAGCTATAACCATATTATTTTTAATAAAATGTTCTTGGTATGAATTATCCTAAATGAGATGAGGACCCATCAGTGTTTCCTCACCCACCTTTAACTAGAAATGAGGTGAATGGAACGACCTACCGTAAAAGGCTAAATATGGTTCAATATCAATTGTTTCCCAATAGATATTATTATTGGAAAACTAGACAATAGGTATTTTTCCAAAGAATCTTGGAAATCAAGGATTCTTGACCAGAGAATGTCCTCTAACACCTATATAATCTTCTTGAACTTCTCGTTGGTCTTAGGGTGGTGCACTGTATTGAAGAGAACCTATGAACCTAGTTCATTTTGTAACTCCAATTATAAGAGTGATGAAAACCAGGTAACTCGATCTGATACAATGGAATTAGGATCTCTATGAAGTCACACAATATCCCATATATAAATCCTCCCAAGATCGTTATTTAATAAGGTCTTGTAGATAGATAAGAAGTGTAGGACCTTGGTCAACCTATCGATGATCACCCATACCACATCACTACCTCGTGGGGGTCTTAGAAAACCAATCATGAAATCCACAGTGATGTAATTCCATTTATAGTCAATACTAGATAAAGGATTTAGAAGTCATATTGTTCATTGGTTATCTACTTTCACCCCCTGATAGGTGGAACACCTCATGATACATACAACATTACCCTTCATACCCATCCACCAATACAAAAGATGTACATCATTGTACATATGGGTAATCCTAGGGTTAACTATCGAAACATAGGCATGATATTCCTATATAAACTCCTCCCATATGTCTGCAGGAACCCAAACGCACCCATAGAAGTGAAGTATATCATTCTGATTAGTAACCTAACCAGACAGTGGGTCTCACCAGAGACAATCTACCTTAGGATGAGGACCTCAATATTTGATAGATGTCTTATATGCACCCCTTCCAAAAACAAAAGATGTCACTGATAGAGCATCTAAAATTGTATGTCTTTAGAAATCCTGAAACTCCAGGTGCATCTAATAAAATAGAACCATCAACGTCTGATCACTATTTTCCTATTGAAAGACATGTTCATGAGTCATCTAGATCAATGAATAAGCTACTAAATTACCATTCATAAGTGTATATGAAATCTAAAAGTTTAACTCTTATTGGTATTCTACCCAATTTTACTACACGATATTCTATTTATGATGTGTATAGATGTATTTGAGCCATTTTTATTAGTGTAAACAAAAAACCACAAACCCAAAAGATAATTACCCTAACAACCTAAGACCTGAACCAAAACTAATTTCTTGAGGACGTACATATGGTAATTCCACTTGTGAGGTCTCAATCGGAGGGACCCGTACACTATAGCCTAATCTACATTTATTAAAACTACTCCAAGTTCAATTATTGACGTATCACAATAAAAAATATGGATTCATTCATGCTCTAGAAGAACCAAAATCTACACTAAAATATGTATCCCCATTAACTTCTGAAATGCTATCACACTTGTGTTTGATCATATGAATTTCACACCCTTTATAGTTAAGCTTACAATATGATCTTCTAAGCATAAAAAATTCAGAATAAATCACGTGTAATAGCTATCAAACTTCATTAAATACCATATTTCAACGAAATTATTGGGATTCTCCTAAAAAAATATAGTACCTACCTTCTTGAGTTTAATAGATACACTTTACTCATAAATAATATGACCTATGTTGTGAAACATATGAATCCAAAATTTTAATTTTTCTTAGCTTAACATATAGATTTTGATCTCTTGGTGTATTTATCATTATCTCAAGATGTTTGGCAAGGTTGTTTATGATGTGAGAATGCACCAAGATTCCATTTATGATTACTACCACAAATGAATCCAATTGTGGGTGTAAAACCCATTAAATCATATCCATAAAGGCATTTGTTGCAATAATAAGGCCAAAAAACCTAACCAGATACTTTTACAAGTCGCATCAACTGTGGAACACGGTACGTAGTATTCCCAATGGTCTCACATGCACCTAATGGTAGCCTATACACAAATCAATCATAGATAAAATTATCACTCCTTGGATTTGGTCGAAGAGGTTTTCTATATGAGGCACTAGATATCAGTTCCTTACCATAAACTAGTTTAAATATTGTTAATCCACAAACAAACTAAGGGTGATATCCTCCTTCTTGATAAAAAGGACTAGTGAACCCCATGGAAAATTACTGGATCGTATAAAACAATTTCTTTCCTGATCTTCAAAATGATTCTTGAGTTCTTAGGGCTCTATAGGTTCCATCCAATTAGAAGGAATTAACACTAGTGCTACTACTGGAACTAGATTTATGGTGAAATCCACCCATATTACTGGAGGTAATCCTTAGAAATTTTTTGGGAATAGATCCCTGAAGCGGTCCACCATAGGCGAGAATTTCACAAGTCACACTCCCAAATCGCACATAAAGATACATAGCATCTGATTTTTTATCATTTACATACCAATACACTCGGTTCCTTCTTGAATCACCTTGATACCCCATTCACACTTTTGAATATATGTGCTCCCTACTAGTTATTTAAAAATAACCCTTTTGTGATGAAAATTATCATGGACATGAAAAGGAATAATATATTCCCTATTGAGAATGACATCAAAACCAGCCATCTCAAGAATAAAGAAATTCCACAAGAATCGGTACCAACTTATCTCAAGGGGGGACTCCTTTAAATGGATTATACACTCTGATCAGATGCCTAAAAGTGTTCTAAGAGTCATAATTCCACAAAATTACTCCATCTCTAGCCCCATCAATTCTATAATTTCTAAGGATATCAGATAGTTTTATTTACCTATATCAAGTATGGAAGACAATAATGTATAGGATACTAAAATATACCTCATTCTATAGAAGGACCAGGAATTTTATCATTAGGTTTGGGTTGCACTATATAGATATGGCCTAATATAAGGAAATGATATGCAACTATACTAAAGTGGATAGTTCTGTTCTGCTGGGGTTGAACCTCTGAGGTTTGACTACCATGCCCATGACCAACTCCTAGGCCTGATCGAGTGGTAGTAGACCAAATCACATCTTTATATGGATCTATGGATCTCATACCCAAATTTAGTGTCACTATAGATATTTTCTCATTAGTCACTAGATGAAAAGATTAGCAAAATCACTAAAGATAACCCATCATACAACAATATCACCACTTGATTGGGTTCCCTATACATTGGGGAATCATAAATCCTACCATATCACACTGGTGGATCACTACATAGATTTTAGTGCATGTCATCTGGTTAGAACATCCCCCATGTGCTCCCTCTAAAAAATGGTTCCTATCGTAATAAAAACCCTCTCACGATCTGAAAGCTGAACCACCCCGGCTAACATTTCCTAAATCATTCCGGTTATACTTCATGATGGGGTCCTAAATCTCTATCTCATAAATTATTTTCATCTATAAAACATTCCCCTATTTTCATATGGTTTACACAATCCCATCCTCAAAGTGTCTCACTGTCGTCATCTCATCACCAGTCAGTGTGGGCATAAAGTTCAAAAGCTCAATGAAACGAGAAGAATACAGCATCACTGAAATAATGCCCTGATAAAGGATGTATAAAATCTCAAGAGTGGTTCTCCCTTGACTTATGTATAAGTAAATAGTCATATAAGTCTTTCTAGAATTTCACATAGAGAATAACCTAATGACTAGTAGCATGAGAGATAGCATCTAACCAATGTTTGGCTACGTCACGAAGCATATAGGTGGTGAGTTTGACTTCCACTCTATAGGTTTCTCTGTATAATTAGAGAACAATATCAAATTCTGAGTAATATCATCCCCTGAGAAGGTGGGAGGATGCTTGTACTATAATTCCAATGTCAATTTTTTCATATAAGAAGAAATTCATGGAACTCTCTATACATGCTATATGAACCGAAATAATATATCTTGAAATTGAGCTTCCACGATCAGGGGAAGATCAGTATAAGGTTACTTAGGTGGAACTATAGTACATAATACTAGTGTATTAGGGACCACTACCTGTGGATTATGGTTGTTTCCACCTTTCTAGAATATGACTTGAGAACATCATGGAGGAATAACTTCAAAATTTCTAAATTCACACCTAGAATAAGATTTATCAATAAGTAGGAAAAGTTATTATAGAAAGGGACATACATAAAACCTTACTTATAATAAGTCACACCTCTCTACTTTCTAATGAATCCATGTCTAGGTGAAAATTATGATCACATAAGACTTAGGATAAACTACCTACTTCCCACTACTAAGGTCGGGCCACTATCAATGTCTCATAAAACATTTCATAGGATTTCATATATGGAGTTTCAATTGAATATTATAGAGGAAAACACCCTTTACATTTCAATTGAATTCCCTATTTAGTTGTAATGATTACATTTTAAATCATTAATTTTATGAAGTTAATTGTCATTTGTATGGATATAGATATCTCAATCATGTTAAATGTGTCACCCTTACCAATTTATAAACACCCACACTCTTTATAAATTGTAACTGGTGTATCAAGTAACCATGATCTATTCTTTGTATCCTATATCAGGATGTAATGGGTTGTGTATAGTGATTTTATTGATTGAACTACCATACCCAATTTTTCATAATACATGCCTCATAAATTACAATTAATGTTCATCAATCAAATCAACCAACGTTTTAGTCCATACAACCAATGGTTCATTTCTCAAACATGAAATTATTGGTTAAATGAGGTATCACCATAAATCTATGGAGTAAAACATTATTTCTATTAATTTAAAAACTTTAATTAATCCAATTATGTTAATCTTGCATGTAACATTAGAACATATCAATATATAATAATCAAGTCACTCACACCAATCTTATGCAGTTCAGAAAGTGTACATAGTAATATAAATATGTAATGGCATAATGCATGATAGGTGAATTGTTAGGTGCTTAGTTTGATTCATGGTATGCTATCTTCTTTCCATACGAGGACAATGAATAAAGTTTGTAATAATAAAAATATAAACAATTTATATCATCAAAAAATATGTGAGTCACCAAATGGTGAAATTAATACAAATGTAATAGGAAAAACCCAGAACAAAAATAACTCGTACAAAGTAATTTGTATTTCCCTTATAGGTGGTTCGGCCACTCCTAGGCACAGGCTCATTAAAATATTTTGATACATCCTAGACTATTGTCTAATACCCAAATATTAATAAAAAATTATAATAATATATAATAACAATTTTTAGTGTCCCACCGTGGAATCCAATAAGTGGTTCCCCAAGATGGTTTTCCACATGACCTCAAGTGTGCCTCCTTCTATGGAAGACATGACCAACTAGCAGTGAGATCCTAGGGTGTGTTCATGGGGAGACTTTTTCCTCATGATTTAGAGTCTAACACAGTGGTAAATAATAAATGGTAAACAAAAAAAATATTAATAAATAGATAATAGGTAGAATAATAAAAAAATAGATAAATAAAAAGGTGGAATTTAAATCATAAAGAAATAGAAAAATTGAAATAATGATGACCTTGTCATGTAGATGTAAAAAATGACTATACGAGATACATGGGAACTGAAAAAAACCACATGTAATAAAAATGGACTAAAAGATGCCTATTATAGCATTAAAAGCATATTCTCAGTCTTATACTCCCATATTATATCCTAGGACTAAATATTAAGCATCAGAAGCTCACTTATTCCCTTTATCGACACCTATAGTCATGAATTTTGATCATGTACCATGGTTTTCCCAATAAAGGATTGAGATATACGCAGTATTCCACCACCAACAGTGTCTAGATCAATCAATTATGTGTATATAAAATAAATTATGTACTAATAATAATAAATGTGAGGAGATAAATAAAATAAATACATCAGAACATGCTATTTGTGGGATACACATTTGACACTACCTACTTTGGCCTAAGTTGGATTTCTGTGATCCAAGGAGAACCTATAAAGATATGATATGGCTCATTATGAAATAAATAGCAAGAAAGGACCAAGCCTAGGCATTTGATTTATCCTTATAGGTGCATCTCTAAGAGTTATTCATTCTTAATATTGAATATAAAATTCATCATTTAAATTTAAAATAAAGAACCTTCAGCCTGTCTAATGTGATCAAAAAATAAATCACATGTATCGCTCTAGTGGCACCAAAAATACCCAACACCATTGATTTATGTCCAAGGTAATCCATAAATAGAATACAATTTATCACTCCAGTCCTAGTGTGATACATGAACCCTATAATACCATCCTTGGTATCATGAATTGGGGATTAAGTATAACTCATGGCCTAGTATAACCATCTAGAAGTTGAACTCATACATGGAGTCTCTCTTAGGGAACCAGTGTCTCTTATATGGAGGTAGAGAAATCGTATAGTGAGCTCATCCAAGGAATACCAAGTATCACTTGAATAATTTTCATAAATAATTTACTAATTCAATTTATTAAGAATGAAGAACTCATCCCAATCATCCTATAAGGATCCAAGTATCTCCCTTGACATGGATATGAGATCACTATTATTTATCATGGTTCATACCATTAAAAAAATTGTATTTAAGATCCTTAAACCAAGTTGTTCAGATCATTTAATTCATGTGGACAATTTAATTTATAGCATAAGAAATAGGGGTCTAATCAATTTTTCTATCAATAACCACTTCTATTTCATTTATTACAAGGTAAAAACATCTTAAAAGGTGGTTTAACAATTTAAGGAATAAGGGAATATATTCGTTTAAGGAAAGGAACTCACATGTGCTGGATCATGTCAAGGAGACCAATAAATGGTGTTGATTTTACCCTAACTATGACCAAACTAAGAATGGATAAGAATTAAATTTAATTTAATTGTCATTATGGAGTCAACACTTGAGGATTATGGCTTATGGCACAATGGATCATGACATAAATACAATGATACTTTATGTAAAATAAAAATACCACCTACCTTAGTCCCGTAACACTCTCCAGTTCCACCATAGAGACTTAAATCAAGCTATAGTAGAAGAAAATGGAAGAACATATCAATGATTTAGAGGAATCCAATGAACCTTATATTAAAGAGAATAGATATTGAATGGAGAAGATAAAAAAAATCCAAGCCTGGCTTGCGGAGAAGGGCTCACAAGATTAGACAGTCTACATGAGGTGGAGTTTGAATGATTAAGGGGTTTAATTTATTTTAGTGGTGAAACCATACATTAACCTTCTTATAAGGGGTCCCATGGTTTGTCTGCATGATTTTAAAGACCATGTTCCATCATTTCCATAACCACTTCTCAAGGAAACCCCTTGACATGGCTAGGAACATGGTTTTACTAACCATGAATAGGTTGTAAACAATGGATTGGTCATAAACCTCTACAACATCAAACAAGAATGCATCATGGCATGCATGGTTGTAGAAAACCCGTGTGGCCTCTTTCTTTATTAAGTTCCCTGTATGGTTTAATCACATGGCTAGCACTAAACATGCACTAAATAGGTGACTCATTCAGTCTCCTTAAATTCTAGGGCTCCGGGATCCAAACAAGCCCTTTAATCTCTAAATCCACTCTTTATCCTTTTAAGAACAGTTTTAGAACAAAACGAGAGGTTTTGAATAATATTATAGGGTTCCATACCATTCTGAAATGCTAGGATGTTACATCTTTCGATGAAATATTTGTGAACATAAACTCTATCCATTGATGGTCTGTATCACAAGAAGTTAAACTGATAAATAAAATAACATAAGGCTTTTTAGGTTTAAAAACTATAAGGTCAACCTAGAAAAAAGTGAAGTTTCTACTCACTTTAATATCCACCTTTACGGCATTAGAAAATGTAATAGTATAAATTGAGATATTTTATAAAGCTTATGATTCCCATAATATAGTCCTAGAAAAGATGATATATGCTCATCGGACCAAATTTTCAAGGAAAAGTTACAATAATGTTGTATCAAATATTAACTTTGATGATGTGTTTGATACATGATAATAAAAATTTAGTGTACTCAAACCATCTTTCAATTCCCCTCTACCAAGACCATTCATCATTTGTTATGTTTTTGATTCATTACAAGTCTCTTATGGATACTTGTAATTAGTTTATTTGATACTATAACGATCCTTTATCTATCTATTCATACATACCCTTCATATGGAACCAGTATATACGCCCCTAATATGACCTTCCAGCCTGAGGTATCTTTTTCCTATGAATAAGAGCCTATGATCTATTTATACCCCTTCACCATTACAGTGGAGCCCATCATTCAAATATTTTTTTTCTATTGTCCTCGACATAGGTTCCCCATATCATTATAATTTATTTATTCTCATTGAGTTATAATTTTCCAATTCAAGATTAAACTATTTAAATTTAATATAAACGATGTTATAACATTATGAATTGTACCCATTTTCAATGATAGGATGTGAAATTGTATTCTTGAAATTTTGAAGGTCCTCTTTGTGTGATCGTAAACCATATGATACAATGGTCCAAGAATCATGAACATATACTTAATTCCTTATTTTCTCTTGTTTTCTATTATTAGAATTGGTCTATTTATTCAGTATGAGTTTCATATCAGCCTTTCTAAGTGGACGATCCCAAGAATTATGTTGAATCTATCTGACCATAAGAGACAATGGTCTCTCTATTCACACTAATTTTTACCTCTCCTACATCACTATGTGGGTTTATCTATTTTTTTCATAGATATAAAACCTTAAATTAAAGTGATGTGTTGTTAAATATATTTTTCCTTAAAAATATATTACTTTAGTATGGATGCAATTACCTAAAACACCCTATAAAAAGAGACATAAAACACTCCACTTAGAAAACCCCAAACATTAGGCATTAGATAAAGTTGAGGCTTCACTCATTGGACATGTACTTCATGTGATTCAATTAAAAGTGAGCATCTATGAATAAAAACACATAAACCTTGTAAGGTTGAGAAGAAACAAAGGGTTATCAATGAAAAAGATGAATCATTTCCCTCTAATTATCCATGATATGAAGCTTAATAAATGTTTGGGGGGATAAAATAAAATACTCAATTATTATGGGTTCTAAAATATAACCCCAATAGAATTCAATAAATTCTAACTAGGCCTCATGGCCTATGAAATATTTTGAGCATTGATCTATTATCTCATCCACGACATTTCAGTCTTAAAGATTGTTATATAACTTATATAGATATAACTTCAATGTACTCAAACACTTTTAGATGTTGGAATAGTTATTCTAGATTCCAACTTGTTTATCCTCATCACATTGAGTTATCTTATTCTACTCCCAAATGGACTTACTCTTGGGAATGGTGATGGTATTTTGGTTAATCCCATCCACAATCCAAGACCAATAGTAATGTAACCAAAAGGAAAAAATTTAGTAAAATATGATGATATTTTTTTCCTATACTCATATGTGATCTTCACATTAAAGAGCCACCCACTGGAGAAAAGAGACGAAATAGACCAACTCCAGTGTACAGTGATGGTATTTCTACCTATACACATCTATGAGCCATACACAAGAGAAAATTAAACTTACTCAAGTTTTTGGAAATCAAAATTTTAACAATTCATTCAAGTTCAGTATTTATGAAGATTCAAATTATCTTAATACTACCCTTTGAAATTTTCTAAAGCCACGATGAAGAAAAAAACAAACATGAAAAATATTGATAAGAAGACTTGTTTTCAATCAATTTATAAGGGGTATAAACGTACTAAATTTTGAATATATCCTTTTGTTTAAAAAAAATTAAAATGATCATGATATATTTTGATCATTCATACTCTATAAGTTTACTGACACCATATGGGATGTACTGATGGACTTTTGGAAGTTCAACCATTTAGAAGCGTCAACTGTGACCTATAGAAACATTTGATTAATATAAGAGTGAATATGCTAATAATCAAATCTTTCCATGATAAATATATATAACATTTAATGAATTCATTCACCCTTTATGTTCATCTCTTCTAACTGGGTCCTTGTGATGATAGTACAAATTTGGATTTTGTTTTTCTCCCTAAGTACCCAATATTTGGCATTGATTTTTGGGTTTACAATCCAATAATCTACCATCACTGGTGTATAGTTGGTAATAAATTTAAAAATGGATAATATATTTTTAGAGATAGGTATAGATGAGTCATCAAAAATTTACTCTTGGTTTTCTCCATCAACTGACTCGGTGGAGGTAGTCTTCAATAGTAGATAATTGGTTGTCAATATAGTAGAACTAATATCGTTAGTGCGGTCATTAACTATGATTGATCACATTGATAAAACAACTAATTCAAAATTATCTATATTTATATGTAATTAATTTAAATTATTTTAAGAGTTCTTGGTCATGGGACCATCTATATTGATTATCTTACCCAAAGTAGAATCTGGAAGCATGCTATAGAAAGAAAATTATTTGTTCACCCATCAAATTTATTGTCCATACACCCCATAAAAATGTTTTCTGCACATTCCTTAGACTAATCCCATGATATGTATCTTTTTCTACCCATGGGAAGTAACATGATATCCACACTCATATACACTTATTCTAGTATTATCCTAATATCAATAATAATAACAAGACGTCATTCGGTCTTGAATCTGGTGGAAGGAATTGGGGATACTCATTGTAAGCACCTAAATTGGGTTGAAAATATATAATATGAATAAGGCTTACAGATGAAAAAATTATCCAATTGGGATACTAAAACTCCATCATAGGGGAAATGTGAGATAAAAATATTCCCGAGTGTCATTATAGTTTTCAATGACCATTTAAGAAAGAATGTTACTGTAAGGAGTAGGGGTGAAATGAGAATTATTCCATAGCATGTCAGTGACTTTGTTAATGATCAAAGATATTAGCTGAACATTTACAATGTTGATTAGATTGTGGTGAGATACATAATTATGGAGATTTAGATAATTCTAGAACTAAAAGAATTAGTAGCATTGTTCTAGAATTAACCCTCTAACTGAGTATGAGGTTATCCATTATTATATATGTCCAAAAATCTGATAAATATATGTGAGTAATATCATAACTATGTTGATTTCATATCCTTTAAACGGATTTATCTATATCTCCAGGGTACTAACCCTAACACTAGAATAAAAATCCCTATCTAGAAATAAAAACCGGCTCAAAAACATAGCCAAAAACCCCAGTAGTCAAAAGGAAGAGGCAAAATTTGTTTCAATTTCATACACAGAGTAATGGTAATGGATTTATTCTAAAATATTTAAAATTGAAACACTTACTATTCATATCATACTATCTAGAATAATCCTTTGAGTTCTTGTCTCCTAGATTTGGCTTGCTCTGATGAAGAAAGTTTCCCACCCATTTCATAAATGTGAAAATCGAGTGAAGATAGACATCTCTTCCAAGTATTCAATTAATTTTAGTTAAAGTATCCATTAATAGGGGTGGGGTATATATTGTATCCTCTCAAATTTTTATTTTGGGAAGGAAATCATCATATATTCTTGAGGATTTGTATCCCTACCAGTTATAGGATATCTAATAAATTTATACTTACCTCACAATGTTGTAAGTATAATGTATTGATACTCGGAAACGAATGGATGATTAGTTATGGAATAAGGTCAGTTTTTTGATATTCCACAAACTGAGAGAACCATAATACCTTGTATAGTTCAACCACATAAAATTGTTTGGTGAATTCTTCATAGATCTAAGGATCCCAGAAATTATAGGCCCATTCATTAGAGAATCTATTACCTAGGATTAAATTCAGCAAGGGGATCCATCCTATATTGGGATTAATTATATAGAGGGTGAAAATGGATACTATTTTTGAACTAGGCTAATGAGACTAATCATGATTATCACTGGATACTGGAGATTTATTCATCATATATATAAAACCTGATGAGCCTCTGATATATGTTGTTTCTTAAAAAATATATTCTCCGAGATATATAATAGGAAAATGTGAACCACATTAATGATATATAATGATTTAGTGTAGAGACTAATAAGTCATCTCCAAGAAAAAATTTATATATAAGAAATATTTCAAATACTTGGTTGCTTCAATGTTACAAAATAAGAAGATTCTCTACCGATATTCTCTTGGGAATGAAATGATATTGAGGGTTTTCTCCTATGTTCCTTGTTATATAATCCATTCAGTCATTTACATTCATCAAGTCAAATAGATGGAAGGATCCACAATCTATTTTTTCTATAAATATAAATAAATATGTTGATAATTATTCTGATTCAAAAGGGTTGATAAAATCATTGAGGTACTAAAATCATATCCCCCTAAGGTGGACACCAAAACTGCATGGTTGACAATGAAGACTACAAGTTCACCAATACCCAACTACATGGGATACCCTTAGGGTAAAAAAGGATCATGTATGTCAAAATTACAAGATGATAAATTATGATTCATCATGAACTATGAGTACATCGCATAATTTATAGTGTTGACGACATGGTAAAAACTATGTGACACCACTTATTGAGTCCATAGAATGCTTCATTCCATGTCAAGGAGTAGCTTCACTAAGGAGGTAATGAAATAGTTGTGAGTGAACATTAAATAATAAATGTACCCAAATCATATATATATATATATATATATATATGATACCTTATTAGGCCACATGGGAAATACATAGGATTTTCTAATTCCTTGGAACCAACTCCTTATCATCCCAAATAGACCCAACTCTAAGGCGGTAGTTTGTTAAGGGCCCTGAATTCAATAAATAGTAATAGTTGAAGATAAAATCATAAAAATTACGGTTAAAAATATTTGATGATTTTTTGAAAAAAATATCCAATCTCACAGACCGCAAAGAACTATGAAGCTACTAACCATATGAGGCACATGACAACATGCAGTTGATATGGAGAGTTTTACCATAATGGGTGCTTTATTTTTAGGGATTGCCTTATAAATTTAAAAACTCATGGAGTCCTTAACCTCAATATATTTAGGTTCCTTTTTTTAAAAACTATGAGTTTTTTCCACTGTGTACTTCAGTTGTGGGTTCTCCTCATCGCATAGTTGACCTCATAGAGAGCACTAACTCATATATTCATATCATGATATCTCACAAATATGTGTAGTCCATTCCACCAATATAATTAAAATTGAGTCCTTTTCACTTTTCACCCTATTTTGATAATCCAATTACAAAAGGATTTCTTTAAATGCTAAACTAATCATACCATATAGACACACAAATAGAGAATGGAGGAGGATATAGTGATGAGATATTTACACTTCTATAAATTCTCTCTTGTTAATTGATAGGTATTTCCAGAGAAAACCATATAAGAAAATGATAAGGGTAATATCGAAAAGAACAATATTGAAAGGATAAGACCACATGCCAAGTTCACAAGGCTAATCCTTTGAGGAAAGCCTTGTAGACTAATACCAATATCCATTTATATAGGGATAAGACCATGATCCTCACTCATAAGGCTAATGTGTGATGTTCAACTTAGTAAGGCTAGTTAGTGAGGTTACATTGAGAATTCTACTTTGTAGACCTCAACCTTTGTAGATGGCCTCCAATTTAGGTTATTTTCAAGATTCAGCTAAATTTAACCATTGGTTTGGACCAATTCAAGGACCTTTATAGATTCTTTTCACTAAAGAAAAAAACCCATAAAATACAACTGAAAGACCCACTCTAGAAACTCTAGATATTCTGATCTAGGATTTCAAACCATATTTCACCCTTTTAATTGTATATTCTCTTGATAAAATTTTTTACATTGTGATTTACTCCTAGAAATATAGGACCCTCAATGAATCATGATCTTGTATTACCTTGATAATAATTGTATTCGTCATGAGGATACAAAATTAAATACTTATTTCATAGGTTTCCCACTCTATATAACCAATACCCTATATTTAGTAAGCCCTTGAAACTAGATAACATCAATCAATGATCCATGGGTTAGGGTATCCCTCATAGAGTAAACAACTAATATTTCTTATAGGATTCCATGTCCTTCCCTTCCACTATTTCCCCTACATTTTCTATCATTGTAGGGAGATGAAATCACACTCATATTCTTCCTCTCAGTTGGAATCCCTACCTTATGCTCAATGATGGATTTCCTCCCCTCACTAACAAAGGTTACCAAAATGGTCATCCTCTTGGGATTAAGCCCCAAATTTCTACCTACCTCAACATAAGTCACTAATTATGTTGAGATTTGGAGATATTCCCATGCATAAGATAAATTGAATCCTCGAGGTTTTTTCCCTTCATGAAACGGATATTACCCATTAGGATATTAGACTACATTGACAGCATCATAGTCAAATGATGTAAAAGTTCATGATAATTTCCATTTTTAATTATGCTAAACTTCATGGTATGGTTCTGCCACTCAACCATAAACTGTGTAATTTGAACTGCATCAGATTAGACTCTTATTAACAAATATATTAATAACACCTCCAATATTATCAAAACCAATATCAATGAATTTCCATATCCATTTTCATGGGTCCATATTCCTCATGAAGCCACTTACATCCTCTCTCGTTAGTCTATATTCCCTATGAGCCGAGATATACCATTCACCCTATATATATTACTTGGGAATTATCGGCATTGGTCCATATTTATAATGAAATCATCCCCCATTTTAAGGATGTATTTCCCCATGAGATCACTACATGCATTTATTCCTAACTATATTCTTGATGGGACCATACTTATCTAGGCAGGGCCATATCTCGTTCCAAACCAATCAATCATCACTAGCCCATATTATTGGGTAATCCAACTTAACTCATTAGTCCACATTCCCATAAAGGTTAATCATAAAGGTCCTCTCATTCCTATGTCCTTCACTAATGGCCATAATGAATTATTGTCTTAGTATTCCTTACCCTGTGACATTGGACTACATGTATTGGTCCCTATCGCATAACATTAAAAGTTACGATGAGTCCCATTGAGTGAAACCAAAATTTGTGGGTTTTTATTAATCTAAAAATTTTATATAGAAATACCTTTTCATAGGATAGACCATGATGACATAGATATTTAATGCCTCTCTGGATGGTGATACAATCTAGAGTTCCCAACTGTGTGTATTTAAACCAAATCATCCCAAATTACAAATCACAAATTATTAAATTTAAGATGTAGAGCCTCTAAGACATATGAATGTTTATATCAATGAATAATTTATATTCTTGTATTGCATGAGGGGTATTCAGTCCTATACATATGTTTAGTAAGGATTCATGAATATGAATTAAATCTATAAGAGAGTCTCAAAGTTGGAAATGATTCCACCTAATAAATATAGATAATACAAACCTCCCATTTATGTGACCAACACACATCCTAAATATTCATTTGTAAGAACTCGAATTTCCTCCTAAATTTATAAAGAAGGTCCAAAAAAATTTATTTTCATGGATAATGGATCTTTAAGATAATTTTGATTCCAAAAACAAAATCCCATCAAGAAACATTTGAAATAATTTCTCACCACTATATGTTAATTTTCATATCGTTCAAATTTTGTCACCATATATTAGAATATGTGGAAAATGAGTAATCATTGATCAAAAATATGTATGGATAATTTTTAAAAATAGTGTATGAGAGATCTTCTTACGGTGATTTTCCTCTTGTCTTTAGTGATTGGGATTACATCTACTCAGGTGGTGTGGTTGTATCCGGTGAAACATTTGTATTGTCTCACTTTGTCAATTGATTTTTTTAAATATGCATCTGTTTTATTACATAATTTCAAATTAATGTGTCTTATGAAGGATAATGATACATGATAATTGGTTATAAGTTATATATGTAGGTAATATCTCTTATCATTTGTATGAGTACTTTAGTTATGCTTACTATACTTTATATAGGTGGTGGGATGTTGGAGTTAACTTATCACAATTATAGGATTTAATATATTTTAATCATAGTTTTAGGTAGGTATTAAGAGTTGGGAACATGTAAGGAATAATTTAGTTAATTTAGAATAAGTCTTGTTGAGGATATTTGGATCATGTAATCATAATAGAGGACCTTACAATGGTTGTAAAAACTGAAATATTCTGGATAATGATTCTTATTAATGAAACATGTCTACGAACTTAGTTTTTAACAAGGATTTTAAAATAAGAGAACATTAATCATATAGATAAAGGTTATGATTACATGATTTTATTGTGGACTATATTAAATCTATAGATGGTCTATGTTGGCCTATGTGGTGAGGGATTTATTAATATCCTCTTCATTTCCCATTAGCTTGAGGTCAAGTTGTGATCATGAATATAATGTGTAGTTGTTTTTGATATTGTGGTATTATGTTGTAAATTGGTGGATGTAGTGAAATTATAAGATAGAGAATGAATATTATACACTGTGTTGTATATGAAGACATATAATTTTAGAGGACCTAGGAAAAATTCATATAATAGTCATGTCACATGGTGGTATTGATTCCTTATAGGATTACATATAAATTAATGTATGTATCCCATAATTCCCCCTTCTAGGGTATGATATTATTAAAATTATGTTCTTTCATACTTTAAATTTAATACTCGATGGATTTCTACATGAATTAAATATATATACAGCTGAATATTCATCAATTATAGTGCCACCAACATGTGTTTTGATGTTTGTAGGGTCCAGAAAATTTTTCTAATGGAAGGAAATATGCCCACAATCACTTTGAAGAAGGAAGAATGTACTTCTAAAAGTCTGGAAAGGTGAATGTACTCAAATTGAGTTTCAAATTTCAAAAGAAAAATGAAGTAATTTAGGTTTTCAAAGAATTTAAAGTGGTCTACATACCATCATCGTGAAAGGATTTCATACCACCTTGATCGAAAACCACCAGGTACGCGGAACGATTCGTAAACCATTGGCCCACGGAGCCATGGCCAATGAACAAGGTGGACCGCGAATACGGTCACCAAAGGAATCATGTGTGTTAAGTCCATCTGCATACCATCTCGCGAACTCAGCAGGTTGTGGTCAAATAAAACCGGTAGGGTTCCACAAACCATGATCACAAACTGTGGCCTTTGCAAACCCCAGTCGACCGAGTCTTCTACGGGTCAGGATATCTCCTCAAGGGCCTTCGAAAATGGTGATGCAAGACCATAGATACGATTTCCCTAATTCTCTATAAAAGGAGAATGGAAGGGATTGAGAAGGGATGATGATGAAAGCTTTAAGGGGACCCAGAGGTTGGAAGAACTCGGAAAAGATCCCAACTTTGGTCTTGAATCATCAGAAAATCCCAAATCATGAACCACGCTCTCTATAGCTACAACCGTCCAAAAGTAATAAAATGGAGTAATATAATAAGAAAAATAGAATCACAAACCTAAATGGTGAAACATTGAACCATATACTTCTTTCGGATGAGATTCCCGCGAATGATAATCCCACAGACCCTCCTTCAAAATGGTGTTTTGTGTAGTGTACCACTACACGGACTGAACCTGGCATCACGTACTTCATTAGTACGTAGATTGACCCCAAGGTATTATTATGGGATACGTACCATTATGGTAAACGGTGTTCTATACCTCTGCTAGCGTACCACATTGGTACGCAAACAACCCCTCCACCTATATACCACTACGGTATACGGAGCCTCCCCCATCCCACATAAAAATTCAGTATGCCGAATGTGGGATTTTTGGGTATTATTTCCTCCAGTTCCAACCTCACCCCTCCATTACCATCTAGTCCTCCATAATCCCTTCATGAAACAGTCCTCTGACATCATGCCAAAGACTTTTCCAAATCCATCAGACCCATATGATCAGACTATCGGGTGCATCAGCACCCCCCTTTGAGTCTACATACCCTTGGTAAGAAAAGTCATGAAGGCTCTCCCCACAATAGTTCGATCTTTGGGAATGTCTGTGGGTCTACATTCCCTTGGTAACACAGAGACCAACCCTGGAATGCCAATGTGAACCTCATCGATCTTGGGATTAAGGGTGATCACTTTATTTTAAATTCAATTATGAATATTGATCAGTCGAATGACATATGATCTCTTATCCTTTTATGAGAAAAAAACTCCTCCACTTCCCAAAATGTGTTTCAGGGCCCTCTCACTGAGGTAAGTCCGCAGTTTTATGAGGCCAATCTGAATGAATTTTAATGTCATTTCACATTGAAACGTTCATCGCTCCACGCCCTCACCCACCATCGCCCCAACCTCTTCCATCGTTGGCCCTCCCTCTCCCACCAAAAGGAGAAGAATCTTATGGCCGGTTGGATCTCTCACATCCTCTTGTTTCTCACATCGGCCAAGACTCATGTGGGCTTAGAGGTTTGTGATGATCACAACATCCACACAATATGAACTACGAGAACTCTAATTCTTGATCAAACCCGGATATTTTGGATGCCTTCTCTAAGACATGATCTCAAAAGGGTGACCTCCCATAAAGGTTCACCCAATCATGTCTCTATAAACAAGAATCTTTCGTAAATAATCCCTAGTAAATCTGAACAATGGTAACTTTTATTCCTAATCAAACCGGGATACGTAGGATGCCTACTTCAAGTCCCAATCTCAAAAAGGTTCACATCCAAAATGGTTCACCCATTTATGTTCCCCTCAAATGGGAATTTCCATGTTTAATCCCCAGTAAATCTGAACTATGAGAACTCTGATTCTTGATCAAACTAGGATATGTAGGATACCTATGTGAAGGCCCGAGCTCAAAAGGGTTCCCTTCCAAAAGGGTTTACCCAATTATATTCCCCTCAAATGGGAAGATTCCATATGTAATCCCTAAAAAATATGAACTATGATAACTTTGATTCCTATTCGAAACAAGATAAATAGGATGCCTACTCAAAGGCCCGACCTCAAAAGGGTTCCCTCCCATAAAGGGTCCACCCAATCATGTCTCCTTAAATTGGATGATTCCGTGCGTAAGCCCCATAAAATTGAAACTACTACAACTCTGACTCATGATCATACTAGTATACATAGGATTCCTACTTGAAGGCCTGAGATTAAAAGGGTTCCCATCCAAAAGGGTTCACCCAAACATATCCCCCCAAATGGGTAGCTTCCATGTGTAATACCCACATAATTCTGAACTATGTGGGTTTTGATTCCTCTCTTGAGGATACATAAGAAACCCATCTTAGGGGTCTGATTCCAACATCAAGTCACCTACCCCCTGGATGATGATAAAATCATGAGTGCGTTATTGTATGGATCAATTTATCATCACCTCTGTGGCATCAAATCCATATGTTCTTATGATGATCCTGCAAACTAGGGGTAACACGTGGACAGACACTTCAAGAATGAACCAAGGATTCCCAAACATATGAACATGACTAAAATTTATAAGAGAGTCCCAAAAAATTTAATAATCCTCCTCTAGAAGGGTGAGGGGAGCATGACTTCTCATCCTCTTGACCAATTGAGTCTTTAACTGTTGCTGGCCAAATGATTTACCAACGATCATCTGCCTTTGGAAAGCAGGTCCATTAATCCTGGATACCTGGTCCGTTGGGCGTTTCTGGCTCCATGAATAAACCCATTAAAGACCATAAAAGGAAGTTATATTTAAATAGGACCAATTTCACATGTACATGACCCCATGAAATCACCCGCTGGGACTATCTTACTATGGAATATCCTTTTCAACACGAAAAGGTTGAATTACCCAGCCCGTGTGGGGTTGATCCAACCTTATTTTAAAGGATAATGATGCAGAATGGGTCAAAAAAAAGAAATGGTGAATTTGATAGGAAGTCATCTTTGGAAAAAGGAATGGGTGATGATCCTTGTCAGACCATTTCACCATCACCCGAAATGCACCACCTCGGAGGCAGAACATAAATAGTGAACCCGCATGAATCCTTAACCAAGGTGGCAGTTCTACCACAATGATAAAAGACCAAAGGTTGTTGCATTTCATACCATTTTTTTCTTCAATGTGCATTCAAAACATGCCACCATTGATTTAGGACAAAAATGGTGTACATGACGTGAATCCTTAACCATGGTGGCTCTCTTACCCCACTCAAGCCCATTCACCCCAAAACAAAAAAAAAAGAAGAGGGAAAGGGGGCTAGGATGAATCACCAAATATGTATATGTTTAAAAGAATGATACATTGAAGAGGTTGTAGTTTTTATGTAATATATATATGTCATAGGTTCCCACAGAGAAACCTTTGACCCAAATGAAATCCCAACGACCAATGCATACACACGCATCAACGATCCCACAGGCAGTCTGGGCCCCAATGAAGAGTAGGACATCCTCGCCTACCCAGTATCTTCAACGATGGGTATCCAACATGATGATCAGAGATTACCATTGAAACAGTACTCTCCCCATAGTGGAGGCCATAAGGAAAGACCTCCAGTCTGTGAAGAATCTCCAGCTGCCTCCTATGTCGTGACAGGCACTCCAGCCCAAGGAGGCCCTGGTGGTCATCTCAAACAGTTTCGGGAGCCTGTCCCCAAAACGTGACAACGAGTACCTCCCTTGTCTTAGGGAGGTATATGAAGATAATGATAATAGAATTATCTGAACTACACAGGATTCCTACTCACGTACCACCACTAGAGAGTGTCTCCACCAAAATCAGACGACCAGACCCCCTTCCATTGAAAATGACATTCTGCCGATGGCACCTACTAAATTTCAGGAGACTCGAGCACCTCGGGCTGCTTGCCGAGGGTGGCGAATAAGTAATCAGGATCAAACTATCACCCAGGTTCTTGAGGAGTACATCTGTTGTAATAACACGGTGACATTCATTGGGAACACATATGACTCTGTCCCCTCCAACCAAGCCCACCACAGAAATAGGGTGTCACAATATGAGCACATTCATGCTCCAGCTAGTGCTCACCAGTCCCGTCGTGCCAACAGAGCAGCTACAAGCTAGACGGAGGCAGAAATACCTGTTAAATAACAATAATATCATCAACCAAATAGGGAGGATACTAGCTACATGCAGGAAAAAAATTCCTACTAATGCATATCAAGCCCATTATCCAAATAAGATAAAACCCATCTTTTACCAGAGTCAAATTCCTACGGATTTATAAAAAGATCGTGATACAAATACAGCGACAAGAGAGTAGATGAAAATCCCCTATAGTTTATATGAAGACCCCCAGTCAAACATAGTGGAAACCAAAGAAGAAAACTGCTGGCAAACTCATTCCTCTATCCCAGCACAAGAGAACTTCCAATATCTATGGAAAACTCAGAGGACATGAGTAGGCACAAACCCATGCTCTTATTTCGTAATGGGAATATATACTCATTCTATCCAAATATGTATCTCAAAACATCTATTAAATGATGGAATATCAGACGTAGATCCCAGATCATATCATCCAAACATCTCAAGACGTTATTTCATCGGCGACAAAGGAGAGAAACCAGGCCTATGACCCGGTTTCCTCGAACGGAATGACTCACTCGCAAAATTTGTTAGTCACTCTGGAGCAGTTATGCATCCCTACTCCATTCCAAGAGTGTCGATGGAAATATCATGTGATAAAAGGACAACCGGATTGGGAACAAATACCTGTTAAAACGGGGGGAAGTTGGTCCAACGTTGTGGTCACTCTAGGCCAGACATATATTCCTGCCAAAACTCAGGAAGCTCGTCGATGTATCTAGATGACATCATGAGACCGAACAAGACAAGGACTCATATATGAAGGTCACTAACAATAGTATACGACACTGGTTACCCACAAGAGAGCACTGAAAAATAAAATGCGCCAAAGGTAACTAAAAAATAAAGTTCCCATACATGATCCTGCACTGTTGGAATCGAGGGTTCTTGACGCCCTCAAACATATATCAATAAAGTCTCAGGACCCTGTCAGTCCTTCACCAAATTATGGAAGTGGCAGTAACAGTTGTGAAGGCCCCTCCTGTATTGTCTCAACTAGTTCTTATGAAGGTCATCTATAGAGAAGCCACGAGGGCTCACTCCATGGTCCATGAATGATCGATCCTGAGATCCTATCTACTGATATGAATCGGGGTATCCCTCATCTCTACCCTAAGATTAGATGGAAAAGATGGTCCTCCCCTTATTGTTATATGCCTTGTGGTCCTCCCCAGGGGATACACTGTAGATATTCTTCTTCCTATAGTCATACATAAATACATGATGGTAGTCCTCTCCATATTCACATTCATTGCGAAGGCCATCCCCGTAATGGTAGTTGCTATGAAGGCCCTACCCATAGTAATGTCAAGAAATGAGAAGTTCCTCCCATTATTTCTATCCATCCTGAAGGCCCTCCCTAGGATGTTAAATTCCAAAATTCTCCCTACAGCTAGGTACCAAGCCGTGATAGTAGTCCTCCCCATCACAATAGTCATCGATAAGGTCCTCCCCTCAGTGAAACCATGCATATAAGAGGTCCTCCCATCACTGTATCCTTCCTTGAAGGTCCTCCCCAGGGTATACACCATAAAGAAATTTCCCATGGTAGGAAAATTATTTTGGAATTTTAGCCCTCTCCATTTCAAAACCAATTGCAAAGGTCCTCCCCATGACAAAAATTCAGCCTAGAAACATGTTCATCCCCTTTCCGAAAAAATGCGAGAAATCCCTCCTATGCTGAGGCACTTGGAAAGGTGGAGACAAAAACATCAGCCACTCTATCTATAATGAGTGATACTATTTCTTAACTAGAGGATGTCCTGAGGCCACGCTCATCTTATGAGCCACCCCTATGTCATTCGTATATCAATTAGGCTCCCACCGGCTTGACTTATTGGAATGAAATCATTATCAAGAAGTTTATCTGGTCATATCAAGTAGAGGATACCCCATAATAACAACAACATGATATGTTTCTTGTGAGAAGACAACTAGATAAGGATAATATACCATTGATGTATTGGCTTACAACCATTTCTCACTTCAACATATCAGGAGAGTTTTCTGGGGAATGCACGCATGACATTCACCTATATATATAGACACTCTTCATCAACTGAAAGAAAAATTCCAACCCTATAGAGGGTATTCATACCCCGTCAACATGATAGAAAATATTCATCGCCTAATATTTTTGGATGCCCTCAAATCTGCATGAAAGGAAAAATCTAAAAGGCTAAAGAAACACCATGAACCACCCTACCTCCATTGACTTCATATTTCTTGTTGCCTCATTAGCGATGCCCCGACAGGAGTTCATATTCAGGGATGGGGAGAACATGGAGCTCTACACTTCATCCCTCATCTCATCTAGAAAACCCTAATTCAAATTTAAACTTGCAACGTCATCACCCATAGGTAGAAATCAAATGAAACCCCTACTCAAGAAAGATGAGATACTCAGAAAAAACCGGCCCAAAGTAAGTCTTAAAAGAATTAGGACCGAAGATATCATGCCATCGAAAAGATTCTGAGTCAGGAAACCAAGAACATAAAGCAGGATTCCAACCTATGGTAAGCCAACTAGCCAGAAGTGCTCATGTATTCAAAAGACCATAGAATGTGTGCAGGTCCAATTCCATAATTAGCTCACACCCCTATGGGAGTAAATGAAATTGAGAAGGTGGTGATAGTGGTGGCTAGCACCACAATACTAGAACAACCCCAGACCACAGGTCTGGGGTCATTTTTAAAACAAATTGCCCTGGTAAAACCAAAAAATTCAAGACAGAATGCATTAATAGAAGAACATGAACAACCCCATCCTGCAGGGCTGGGGGCATTTTTACCTCATGTCCCTGCATAGCGGACGTCTGTCTTCTTCCATCTATGAAAAACGATTCATAGGTGAGTTACCTATTACACCCCTTTTCATGGTTCACACCCATTGAGAAAAAAGCATTTTATGAGGTCAGATCAGGGATCCCTATGGGCCAATCTTCACCAAAAAAACTCAATGAATACTACATAATTGAATGAGAAAGTCCATAAAACGACACAAAAATCCTTCCTACCATTTGGTACGGGGTGCACCCCCCCCCCCCCCTAACCCGCTATATATCAGTTAACATGTTAAATGTCAACCCCACGGATCTCACAGTAAATGATACAATGGGAGAAAAATCAAGGGAATATGGTTCCCTCCTAGATGTATCCCACATTGAGCCTAATGGTGTGCATACCTCGAACCCAAGAGCATTCATAAATTTTGGGTGCCCACTTGGTTAGTCCTTCATTAGCCCCCATGTAAAACTCCAACAAGGAGAAGAATAAATCCATGGTTTTCTATGACCCGCTTCCTCCCCCCCGGAGAATGTGTCCCTCACCCTCAAGGAAAAGTTTGTTAAGAATTACAAATAAATGAAAGATATCAGGTGAATTAATGTTGAGTTTCATCGAGGGAGATACCTTGCCAAAGGTGTTCCCCTTGAGGAATGTTAGTAGGTTCTCCCAGAAGAGGTCCACTTTCCAAAGGCACTCATCCCGGTGAATGAATCAAAGCTTGGAGGTCCATTCAACCCGACCCCAGAAGGGAATCAAGCCTTCCCCCATTGGGAAGGTGGCTGGAATATATTCAGGTAAACCCACAAATGATACCTCCAGCTAGGTATTAACCCCAAATTTCAGCAGCACCGGTACAGCCAGTTTTGGCCACTACCGCACCATCCCATATTCAATCCCAACAGGATATGCATAAAAATCTCTTGAACACCGTCAATAAATTAATGGCTCAACTAGAATACATGGAGTTCTGGCATGCTCTGATGCAACTATTGCAAAAACCCGACCCCAATTGGGTGAGTAGAATTCCACCGCAACCAAATTTTGGAAACCCAATATTCCTAAAATTCAATGGCTCGGGGGACCTAGACCAATATTTAATTCACTATGCCTCTTATTGTGACCCCATGATGGGCACTCAGGAGAATCAAGAAGTAGTAAAACTCAGGTTCTTTGTATGAACCTTGTAGGGCTTGGCCTCTGTATTTTATACTAGCCTGCCATCCAATTCAATCATAGGTTGGGTGGACCACTAGAAACTACTTCTCTACCAGTTCAATTAAATGCTTCCTAAGATGACGATCAATGATCTCATGAAGGGAAAACATAGAGAGAATGAAATAGTCTCAAAATTCATTACCAGATAGAAAGGAATAACGTATTCCCTAAACTGGCCGCTTCCCCAGGATTAAATGCTCACCATGTTTATCGAAAACGTTCAGGATAAATTTTGATCATCGCTCATCCCGGTGAAGTACACAAGTGGGATTATATATTTCTCTATCATTTCTCAAGGAATATAAAACTCCTTGTAAAAGACCTATATTATGTCCTGAGTGGCCCCATCATCCCCAATAAAAAGAGTTGGAAATGATGAAGCGGCTTCTGTTACGCTTAAGCCACCCCCAACACTAGTTCTAGTTGTGAGGCCCCCACTGAACTACGCAGGATCCCATGGATGGAAACATCCACCCCCACCATGGAAATATGAGCGATGGTGTGCTAAATTAAATTAGTTCTAGGAAAAAAGAAATAATTTTTACTTGTTCTGATATAACCAGGTATGCGGATATTTTATAACCACTATGACTTGCAACATTATCTAGCTACCGGAGCCAAAGAGAGCAAATGAAGTGGGTCTCAATGACCGTTTAAAGTTTTTGTTCCTATCATTGGATAGTGGGAAAACCCATATACGTATGCTTAATTTTCAAGTATCTCCTACAAAAGATGGTGGATTATGGGAAATTCATGTTGGGCTTTCTACCAGCATAGGTGGTGTATGTTTCAACCACAAACTCAAGAGATGAAAAGGATTTGAAAATAGTCACTTGTAAGAAGAAGAAAAAGTTTGAAAGTTGGATGACATAGAATAGAGTCAACCGAGTTCATGGAATCCTCCAGCCACAATTCAAACAACCAAACATGACTCCAGAAGGCCCTAATATAGAACAACCTTCCTCCTCGGCCCCACATCCCTCTAAAGGCTTGAAGGATAGAAAGTAGAAGGAATAAGATGGGTTGACACGAAAGACAAAATCAGGGTTGACACTTTAAGACATCATTCCAATAGTCTTGGAATGATGGGAACTACCCCCACCAAATGGTACAATGGGAACCACCCCACCAAACGACACTGTCAGAAGGAGATAGTCGGACAGAAAAAGTGTCAGATCAAAAATTGATATTCAGATCCATTAATGTCATTCACTTTATTGAACCCTTCTCGAATGGAGACTATAACCAAAAACCCAAATTCCTTGTGCCCAAACAGAGAGCTGGAGGAAGAGGGAACAAATGTCGGAGGTTTCCTCAAAGTCACGATCATGGTGGGAGTCAAATTCCCAGCCATGCCATAAGTCAAACCGTTAAAATCGAGTAAAATAGAATAAGAACCCCCACCCCGATAGAAATAATGAGAACGTGAATGATCCTCCTCCACCATAAGAGGAAATCTAGGTCCAGTTACCCTGAAGTACCCATCAGTGGAAGAACAAATAACAAATCTTCTGAGGTATACGGGTGGTCCAGTTCGGCCAAACATGTAAAGGACCACAGAACCACTGGCCCCATTCATAGAAGAATAACCATGTACATCCAAAGCCCAAACCCCTAAAGTTTCATTTAAAAAACAACCTCGAGCTAGGAATCACTAAAATTTAGATAAGAAATATGAAATTATAATGCAGTTGTCTTCAATACCAGAAAAGTTGTCAATCCTAGATGTGTTAAGACTATCCACATATCTTAGAGAGGAACTCATCGAAGCCTTAATAAGTCCCCAGAATATTGAGGACGAAGTAGTAGTGGCAAAAGTCTATCAAACGGAGATTGGTCCCGTATAATGTCACGCCATCATATCCTTCATAGACATGGTTGAATAATCCATTATGAAAGGGAATATCAAACACTTATATGTTTCTGAAAATATAAATGGAATTTATGTCATGAGTATTTTCATTGACAACAACTCTGGATTCAACCTCCTCCCACTACGAACACTTCATCAGTAGGGCTATAATGAAGACATCTTGACACCCTTCACTTCAAATCTAATAGAATATGACAAAAGAGAACATAAAATATTGGGATGAACCAATCTTAAAACTCTACTCGGATAAATCATGTTAGATTCTGAGTTCCACGTAGTATAAACAAGTAAAGCCTTCAATATTTTTTTAGGAAGGCCTTGGCTGCATTAACACACTGCAATTATGTCATCATAACATCAATGCATCAAATATTTCACTAATGGAAGAAACTAGACATTGCACACAGATAAATACTTGTTTGAGTCCTGTGAGTCACATTATATCGATGTGGGGTTCTATGAATCAGAAGAAAAACATTATACAATTAATGACATTGATTGGATTACTAACCCAAAAGGATTGGAAATGGTTCGTTCTGACCCCCTCCAGGAGCTTCGGGAAGAGTATGTATTTCCCACCAATAGAGTTGAATAAACAAGTGCAAGTGTACATGTAGACTCAATCATATTCATGGTCTCTGTTATAGATTCCATGTCTAGAGACATGGAAAAGTGTGCGGACACTCATGATGATAGGAAAATCCTGAACAGAGATTCTCAAGACTGATCCTCGATACCATAGATGTCCTTGGCCTCACTCACTAAGGCAAACGACAATTTCTCTCCCAACATAGGAGAGTTTGTCTTCTGAATCCTCTCTCAATAAGAAGGGGAAGAAGATGAAGATGATGAATATGAAAAAGAATAAGAAGAAGAAGAGGAGGAAGAAGACCTCCAAGATTCTCCTCCTACATTCAAAGGTGTCTCTACCACAATCAATGAACAAAATGAGATAAACCTGGGAACCAAAGACAATTAGAGGCCCACTCTGATCAGTGTGGATATTCCCATCAAGGGTCAAGAGGCATATACCTCCTTCCTAAAGAATAATAGAGATGTGTTTTCATACAATTACATGGAAATTCTAGGCCTCAATCCTAAGGTTTCCACTCATCATCTGGGATAACCAGAAGATCACTAGGGCTATAAGAAGTCAGCTAGAAGGACTCAATTGATGCATGATGCCTAAATAGAGGCTAAAGTTGACAAGAAAATAAAATCCAACATCATACAAGGGTTCTAGTATCTGATATGGCTGGTGAACATAGCCTCTTTTAAAAATAAGAACAGATAGATTAGAATCTGAATTGACATTAGGGACCTCAATCAGCATTTCGTAAAAGATGATTTCTCGATCCTGATTACAAAATTGTTGATTGATGAAACAACTGGATATGAAGCCCTCTTTTTCATGGACAACTAGTCTGGATAAAACAAGATTTGGATGGCCATAAGAGATGATGAAGCTTCCGCATATAGGTCCACTCAAGGAGTGTTCTATTGTAATGTGATGACCTTTGGTCTGAAAAATGATGGTGCCAAATATCAGTGCGCCATGCATCGCATGTTCAAGACCTTATTAGGACGATTCATTGAGTGTTATGTTGACGATATTGTGATTAAATCACGACAACGCTCAAACCACCTGGATGATATTAAATCTTTCTTCAAAAAATTGTGACAGTACAGTTTAAAGATGAATCCCCTAAAGTGAGCCTTTGGCGTTTCCTCTAGAAAATTTCTCTTCTCTTTCATACACCATTTCAGAATAAAAGTTGACCTAGATAAAACAAAATCCCTAATTGGCATGTCTCTACCTCGCAACCTCACTGAGTTGAGACGTCTCTAGGGGAACCCTGCCTACATCTGGCACTTCATGGTCAACCTAGAAGGAAAATTCATACCATTCACCAGGATCATGAAGAAAGGAGTTACATATGAGTGGGATAATGATATCCAAGAAGCATTCAGTAATATCAAAAGATATATCTTAAGAACAACAATTTTGATGCCACCAGTTGAGGGTAGACCACTCATTTTGTATGTAACCCCCCTGGAACAGTCATTAGGAACCTTCATTAAGCAGAATAATGATGTTGATAGTGAGAAAAACCTCAGTTACCTCAGCTGAACTACGTTTGATGCTGAAAATTGGTATTCAAAAATTGAAAAGAACTTCCTAACCCTAAACTTTTTGGTTTAGAAAATAAAGAATTACCTACAACACCATGAGGTCCACCTGGTCTCCCACTACAACCAGCTCAAATATATCCTCAACCATCCCATGATAAATGGATTCCTATCATGATGGGTGGTCATCCTATAACAGTTTGACATATGATACGTACCCTAGAATGCCATCAGTGTCAAGGAATTAGAACAATTCCTAGAAGAGAACCCCTCAGAGGAAATAACATCATTGGATGTTGAACTTCTAGATGAAGAATTTTTTCCCATCTAGTAGGACCCCTAGACATGGGAAATGTACTTTTATGGTGCTTCCTGAATCCCAATAGGGAAAATATTGAGGATCTCAAGATCAAAAAAGTGTGGATTAGAATTATACTTATATCCCATGAAAAGTCCATCTTGATATACTATTTCTATATTTTGGAAGGGTTTACAAATAATGAAGCAGAATATCAAGCCCTCATTGCAAACCTAGAACTAGCACATCATGTGGGATCCGAAATCCTAAAAATAAAGGTTGATTCAGAGATAATCATCAAAAAGGTAAGTGGATAATACGCCATTAAGAAATAAGTATTGGTAACCATGATGAATCATGTTCGAGAACTGATGGATGAATTCTAATCAGATCCAACATTGACTTATGTCCCCAAGTAACAAAATTCCCAAGCCGATGCTTTGGAAAATGTCGTCACGACCTTGGTTGATCTATACCGGGATGAAATTTTCATTATAATTTCTCACCGCCGAAGGGTATTGCCCTTCATCTAGAGTAGTATGCAAGTAATTGACAAAATTAGCACTGTTTTTTATCCTTACATCCCCACCATCGGCTAGATGACACCAATTAAAAGTTACCTTTGGAACAGGGAACTCTCACTAGATAACGTTGGAAGGGATCAAGTCCAAATACGGGAAGTCAACATTTTCTTGTACAATGGAGTAAACTAAGAAAAGGTTCTCTGCTAATGAGGCCTTGACATATTCCTTCTCTGGTGCAATGATGGAGAAGATACTGATGTTGTCATGAAAGAATTGCATGTCAGAGCTTGTGTAGTGCACCAATCAGCAACCAACCTCTCTCACCAAATCCAAAGGCTTGGGTATTACTGGCCCACTGTGATACATGATTGTGACATATTTTCAAAGAAGTGTCATTCCTATCAAGTTCATGCCAATTTCATATACCTACCCCCGAATTTACTTCATACAGCTAAGTACTCCTTGCCATTTTCCACATGGGGGGATAGATGATGTGGGACTATATCATCCCGCTATATCCAGAGAGTTCAAGTTCATACTCATAGCGACCGACTTCTTTTCCAAATGGGATGAAGCCATACCCCTTAAGGAATTCTGGGAGAAAAACATTTTTATCTTTGTGAAGTCTAACATCATCACCAGATTTGGTGTCCCTCATACAACACTGATGGAAAACAGAACCAACTTTTTTTCTGCTTAGTTAAACATGATATACTAGGAGTATGGAATCAAAGCCAAACAGTCATCCCACTACCATGCATCAACCAATTAGAAAATAGATACTTTAAAAAAACCACCTCCAAAATACTTAAAAGAATGGTTGATAAGGATATGAAAATTGTGTCCAGACAAGATTCTTCATGTTTTGTGGGATTACCGGACCACAACCCACACCTACACCCAAAAAACCCACGTACTCAATAGTATACAGGGGAGAGGCGGTTTTCCATTTGAAAATCCAAGTGATATTACTTTTTTGTCCATTTTCAATCAAATTTACATGGTCAAGCAATCCTAGAGAAGGTTTAATGAGTTGGAGAAGCTAGAAAAAAAGGTAACACACATTACACCATTGGGAAATCTACCAAAACTGGATTACCTGAGTCTTCAACGCAATGAGTCACCAGTTCACAGTAGGGCCCTCCAGCAACAGTGCATTCAGATTTTTAGGGTACTCCACAGGATCATCAAAGAGGTTTCTCCCCATGTATAGATTTGTGGATGGGGGAAGTATGTTTCCCTCCTCTTCAGTCCTATCTGACGTCAGCCTGATTTGTCAGGTGACATAGAGGATATGCCTCCAGGAAGGGTTACAGTTAACATGGCCGACCTTCCAGAGGATGATAACAAGAAAGAGCTTCTTGGAGAGGACCTACCCCCGAGGGAATTTCACACTTCTTGAATCCATCTGGAAGGATTACTCGTCAAAAGGGGAATTTATTAGGTCTTCTTGTGCCCATATAGGCACTAGCCTCCAATTGTAATCCCAACAAATGAAAAGAACTCCTTGGAGCCTTCAAACCCTCTGACCCATCTGGGTCAATCCAGAAGGTGGAAGACAACCCTGAAAAATCTGTGTTACACTGAAAAATCAATGAACAAAAAAATATATTTGACGACCTCCTTACTGAACGCACTATAGATCGACGACCGGACTATGATGATCCTCAGCCAGGGCAGTGGGGGAAGGCACAACATCCCCTCGGTGAACTTCCCCTAGGTGACACTGACCATCCATCCCACACAGACAGGGTTGAGGCTGGAATTTATGGAAAGAGGGTGTAGTATGCCTCTTCAAATCCTCCTAAACGGCGTGAGAATCCTCAGAAACCAGATCTGGTTACCCCAGCTGCCCCATAGATCATTCCACTAGCCGCTCCATGATCAGATGGGCATGTTTATCATGTTCAAGAACCTACCAACGAACTGGTGGTTAGGGATCCCCATAAAGATAGTAATCCATGCTCGAATGGTCCAATGGAGGCACTCATCACCCACCTTTAAGCCTTGGAGACTTGACAGGTGGCAATCTCGCTTGATGGAAAGCCATACCCAGCATGGGTGGATGATATGACAACACCCACGGGTTTCAAGAATCTCAAAATGTACCCCCTTTAACAGGATGGGGGACCTACCGCAGCACTTGGCCCACGTGATCTCACAGTGTGGACCCATGTTGGGAACTCCAGGGCTACATGAAGCTACCAAGATAGGGTGTTTCATACATATATTTGAAGGGTGGTGTTCGCCTGGTAAATCCAGCTTCCCATTGGATTAGTAGCCCGCTGTGAAGACCTTTGTAGGAAAATTCTCTACTAGTTCAGTTCCAACACTCAGAAGACGAGTACTATAGACCTCTTAAAGATCAATCAGAGGCATGATAAGCATGTTGTAGACTTTGTCGCCTGGTGTAAAGGGCTCACATACACTCTTGACATGCCACTGACTTAGGAGCAATTGCTAATGATGTGCGTAGGGAATTCCAAGACAAAACTGGTCCCCTCTTTGATCACCCAGAATTACCCCAGGGGATTCTGAGTCTTCTCTAATAAGGCCCAGTGCCTAGAGGAAGCCTTACAACAGGAAAAAAAGGAACGTCTGTTTCCTCCTACAATCCTTATGAGAAGGGCGGCCCGGGCCAAGCCCACCGTAGTGGCTCAAATAGAGCCCCCTTGGAAACTAGAGTTGTTACTAGTGGAGCCACCTCCACATCCTCATAGAGGCCCCCCATATCAGGCGCACCCTCCAGTCTAGCATTGCCCACCTCAAAATTGGATTTTTTTCCCCCATGCAATGCACTACAACCGCCTATGCGAGATAACCAAGATCCACCTCCTCAGCAGGCTCCACCCGCCCCTTTCTAAGGTCAGGCTCTGATGGCCCCCATTTTATATAGGAGGAACTACACATACTCATTCAGTGATGAACAAGTCCCTTGTTATTTCTGAAGTGTCATAGAGAAGAGGATTATACGTTTCCACGATTACAGGAGTCCATAAGAGGAGAATCTCACTGATCTTCCTAATTACTACCCCTACCACCAGATCCTGGGACACACCCTTAAATAGTGTTATGTGTTTAAAGACTAGCTTCAAGACTCGATGGATAACAATATAGTCTGGTTGGGCCCAGCTCCAACACTCATGGAACACATCATTGTAAGGCTAGAAAGTAGCAATGACAGCAAAGGCGGGTGGCATCAAGTTTCTAACCATGGGTCCTAGAAGTATGAAGACTGGATGACTCGTAAAATAGTCGCATGTGCCCATGGTGATATCCATGCTTGCTTGAATTGGCTAGAGCCTTCAGAAGTCACAGAAACTACTTCTTAATCGTCGTCTCAGTCTTCCTCTTCCTTGAAGAGAAAACACTGGTGGCATAAGGGAATGAAAAGTCCCTCACCAATGTAATCATCATACCATACTCTCAATGAATTCATGCCCCCATAGATGTAGATCCCTCCCAAAATTTTTGCAATAGTGGACGACTCTTCAAGTGATGGTCAAGGGTATGCCTCAGTTAATACCATAGATATGGTATTTCCCAACATGATTCCTAACAATGGGGAGCTCCAGGTGGATCCTACCAATGTCCCTAGCCATCTTCAGTGTCAACGGAGTTGTGTAAATATGGGTCGTCGGAGTGCCTCAGTCAATACTTCCATCCAGGCTATGCATGTGACCAAAACCAGGTAGCAGGCCCAGTGTAGATCACATTATACATAGCCTTATCATCTGGTGACATCAGGCCCACCTTCATTTTCGTTCATGTTGTTGGATTAGGCAAAGTCACCTCGACCGTGTCGTGACCAGCCACACTTTATCACAGGCGGGTCTCAATCCTCTGATCCTTATCTAGTAGTCGCTCTGAAATCTTAGACTTGTGAGAAGCGGGATATTTCAAGCACCATCCAGTCATCGGCCTAGCCGGCAGAGCCCACCATACCTCTTGTCATAGAGTGACATCTTGTAAGCAGAATTTCATGCCTGGAATGGAATTTCATGTTCTTAAGCATCTTCCTAGAATTACAACAAATCTCTCCATCCCGGAGGCTCCTCAAATATCATTATATATGTGTGAGGCCATCGCCGAGGCTTTAAGAAGCCCCCTCCAGCTTGAGAAAGTGGTAGCAGCCACATAAGCCTTCCATACTGATGCGGTCGCGAATAATGAATGTCATACCATTATCTCATTCTCTAGAGAAGATGAAGGGTCTCTCATATTGGGGAACATTCTCCTATTGTACATCATTCACCAGTTCAATGGAGTAGAGGTTCATCGTTGTCTTTTTGACACGGGCTCTGGAATCAACCTAGTCCCTACTTAGACACTGCGAAAGCTGGGAATGTCTGAGGATGATTTGAGTCCCTTTGACCTTAGAATCCATGGTTATGACAGACCAGAGTAGACACCAGTTGTAAAGATCCATTTGAAGACCCAGTTCGGTGGTCTAATTATCAGCATTGAGTTTGTAGTTGTCTCCCAGGACACTGCCTACAATGCGTTGATGTGTAGGTCATGGCTCCACCTACATGTGTTGTTTCCTTCATCATACCACTTGTTCCTTAAGAAATCCCTCAATGGTCATGTGGGTGTTCTTTAGGGTGACATGTCCCCCTTTTACTCTTGTGAATCCTTCTATTCATATGATGAATACTAAAATAGTAAGGGCAAGCTGATTCAAACTAATGACGTCAAGCATGCTATAGCTGCGACCAAACCATGGGAAGATATAGATGATGCATACGTGTTTCTAGTCAATCGATTGGAGGCTACAACGCTATTCATGGGGTAAATATTTTTTGTTTTTGGAATGAGGGGTAGGAAATTCCCACTTCTAAGAGACACCGGAAGATCACCTCATACACCTACATAAACCAGGCTCGAGTGATCCTGGAGCCGCCTACTCCCTTAAGGTATCGGGATGTCTACCCAATGGAAATGAAAATAAGTAATAATTTTTTGTTTTTTCAGGCCAGAATTAACTAGATCAAGCCAACATGCCACTATTTCTTCTATTTCATCAAGTTTGACCCCTTGGGCCGAAGACCAGATGGGATTGGATCAACAACCTTTATTATTATGGTTACAGTAGCACAAGGGTTCCCCAAAGCATTGTCTACTACCGCTCAGGTCGGTACCAGCCTCTAGTTGTGAGCTTCCAAATAATAATAATCTCCTCCCACTGAGGATAATCCCTCCGTAAGTGAAGAACAACATTTAAAGGATGCTCCCCCCACCTTTGAAGAGGGTGTCTCCACAATGGTTGACGACTTGGTACAGGTGAACCTCAGTAGCGAGGCAGATCCGAACCCTACATTGATTAGTTTCACAATGCCCCTAGAGGAACAACAACAGTAAATAGACTTCTTGAAACAACACTATGATGTATTATCCTAAAGTTATGATGAGATACCATGACTATATCCATAGGTAGCCATCCACCGCCTCAGTCTCCCAGAAAATCATCACATGTTCAAGTAACCTCCCAGAAAGATGCACCCTTCTCACTGTTCCATGGTTGAGGTTGAAGTTTATAAGCTCATTAGAGCCAATATCATTAAAAAGTTCTAGTACCCCTAGTGGTTGGATGTCATTGTGCTATTAAGGATGAAGAACAGACATATCAAATTCTGTATTGACTTCTAAGATCTCAACTGTCACTGTCCAATGGATGATTTTCCCTTCCTGTGATGGAATTATTGGTCGACACTACAATTGGGTTCCACGATCTCTCCTTCATGGATGGGCACTACGGGTATAACCCGATCCAAATGGCCCTTGATGATGAGGATTTTACAGCCTTTAGGGCACCACAACTTACTTTTTGTTACCAAGTCATGCCCTTCGGTTTAAACAATGTGGGTGACACCTATCAGTGGGTTATACATCGCATATTTAAGACGATCCTGGAAATATTGGTGGAATGTTACACAGATGACCTGGTGGTTAAATCTATCTAGCGTCAGGACCATCTCAATGACCTTGAGAATGTGTTTGGATTTCTCCATTCTCGCCACCTAAAGATGAACCCATTGATGTGTTTTTTCGGGGTCACCTCAAGAAAGTTTCTCGGCTTCCTTGTCAGATATAGGATCATCAAGATCGACCTAGATAAGATTAACACCATAATCTAGATGTCTCCACTGAGCAATATCTGATAGCTTCGAGGTTTCCAAGGCCACATAGCTTACATATGCTGATTCATCGTGAATTTGGTCGGAAAGTGTATGCCCTTTTCACATATCATGAAGAATGGCATCGTCTATGAGTGGGATGAATAATTCCATACTACTTTTGAAGAAATCAAGCAGTATCTTCTCCAGCCTCTGGTCTTAATGCCACCAATATCCAGAAAGCCACAGGTCCTTTATGTGACTGCCCTGGAGCGATATGTCGGCACCCTTCTCACCCTAAAGAATAATGAGGGAACAAAGAATAGACTCTACTACCTCAGCTGCATGCTCCTCAATACAGAGACCAGATACTCCCCTATCGAGAAGAAAGGCCTTGCCCTGGTATTTGTTGTACAGAAATTGTGGAATTACTTCCAGCATCATCAGATAAAATTGATGTCCCTGGTAGATCCCATGAAGTACATCTTGAACTGCCTCATGTTGACAGGCCGTCAAGCTTGGTGGGAAGTGATCCTTCATTAGTTCGACATCAGGTTTTTCCCTCAAAAAGACATCAAAGGGAAAGCATTGGAAGACTTCCTTCCCACCCATCCAACTCCTGCGGACCAGTTGTTGGACCTTGATTTCCCCAATTAAGTGATTCTCTTAGTGGGACAAGACATACTGTGCTAGGAAATGCAATTCGACTGGGCCTCTCATAGACCCACCGATAGAAGGCTCAATGACCCCAGGCTCAACTGATTAGGCCTGGGTATTTTCTTCATCACCCCGACACAAGCCATTGTACCATACTCATTCCTGTTTTCATAGGGCTACACCAACAATGAGGCAATGTATCAGGCTCTCATCACTGGCCTCAATTTGTCCCTCATGATTGATTTTCCTCATTTTCATGTGAAAGGGGACTCTGAAATGGTTATCAAGTATATCAATGGTGATTATGTCATCATAAATCCAGAGCTCGTTCCACTGTTGGAACACATCCTCCAGCTAATGTCCCAATTCACATCTCGTCCAAAAATTACTCATGTCCCTCGATCTCATAACGGTCGAGCTGACACCTTGAATGGCATATCTACATCACTTGAAGAGCCCAAACATGATGACCTAATTATCCACATGGAACATCGAAGAATCATTTCTCCTATCACTCCAAGTGATGATGACAGCCTGCAGGTAAGTCACCTTAGTGCCGGCGCCCCCACATCAGGACCCCCAGGTCCTCCAAATGTAGTTATTGAAGTGACTCATTACAGGAGAACCTCCTCTATCGAGTACCTCCAAAATGTAAATCTCCTAGCAGATCGGGACGAGCGTGAACGAATCCGACGCCGCGCACTACAGTTTACCCTATAGTATGGCCCTAGTCATGATCATATCCTCTACAATCATGTGTTGTATGGGGGTATCCTTAGTGTCATTCTAGGATTTCATACTTCCCATGTCATACAAGAGGTTCATGCCGGTTCCTGTAGGGAACATCAGACTAGGCCGAAACTATCTCACCAGATCCAATGACTAGGTACTTTTGGCTCTCTACGATCCATGACTACATCGAGTTGGCCAAGAGGTACAATGCATGCCAAATTCATGTTAACTTCATGTATTAGCTACCAGAACCACTCCACTCCACCAGGTACTCTTGCCCATTTGCGGTATGGGTACTCGATGTTGTGGCACCATATCCACCAATGATATCTCACCTATGCAGATTCATGATAATTGTTAAATATGTTTTCTTAAAGTATAAAGAGGTAACTCCACTCAAGGAGGTCAAGGCCCATTCTATTCTTGACATTGAGGGATCCAACACCATCTACCAATTTGGAGTCCCTCATGCCATCCTCACTGATAATGACATGAACATCTGAGTAGCTAATCTGATGAAATTGTACTCTAAGTACAATATCCATTCTAACTATACCTCTCACTATCATGATCAAGCAAATGGAAAGATTGAGGAGTTCAAAAAATCACTCTGTAAAATTTTTCAAAAAGTGGTTGACCATAATATGAAGAGTTGGTCGGACAAGAACCCAAACGCCCTCTGGGTATACTGGACGATGACTCATAATTCCACCCAGGTGACCCAATATTTCTTGGTGTATGGAAAGGAGGACTTCCTTCCCATAGAGATTCAATTTCCCACATTGTACACTGTTTTCTATGACCAGTATGTGCTAGATAATGTGGCTGAAATCCATTTGGTTGAGTTAGAAGCGCTCGATGAGAACAGGCTTTGTGCCCTACACAACCTGGAAAGGCAGCAGAACAAGATAGCCAGAGCTTTCAAAAAAAGGGTTCACCTCTGTTTTTTCTTACAGGGTGACTTGGTATTGTCCCTGAAGACACCAATGATACCCCGTAGGAATCTTCCCAAGTTGTAGCCCAAATAGGAAGGACATTACATTGCTCACAAGGTTTACTCCAATATAGCATACTCCCTGGTTTCCATGGATGGTGAGCGTATAAATCCTCCCACCAATGACAAGTTCCTTAATAAATACATTTCTTGAGACTTATGGTCCAACATGACATTAAATTGTATGGTCTTGCATGACCTCAAAGTACTTGTCCCTCATGACCCTAAACAGCATTAGTGTCCTCCAAGACCTTAAACTTCCCAATACTACTTGACATTAAACTGCACGTCATCTTGCAATATGTTAATCCACATTTTTAAGAACCACATATGTCTTGATTCCCATCCTCATGGGATACATAGGAACACTCAGATGCTTTATCTTGAGTTTAGTCCCAGCTTTCTCTTTGACTATCCCTGCATGGGCATAGTTCTTTTGGAGAATCCCACATGGCGTCATATAAGATTATTTGGCCCCACTCATGTTAGGGTTACGATGATTGCACCATGTTTCCTCCCTCATTATTCTAATCATCCCATGTACAAACTGCATGACGTTAAACTACATGGAACTTCCTAGAACTATGTATGGCTTGATTCCCATCCTCGCGGTAAATGTAGGAATGCCCAGACATATTGTCCTCTGGTCCAGCCCCGATTTTTTCACTGCCCAGACATTTCATCCATAGGCCTAGCCCCGAACATTGGGACCTCCCATTGGGTTGAAAAAAATGGTGTGGTGCTAGATTTTCCCCAATTCACGTCGAGTTCATCATGACCGTATGATGTATCCCTCTTCCCTGAAGATCCCTATCTCTTCTGATGTCTAGCATTATTTGAAATTGGACATGCACTTTTATACTTTACACACCCCATCATTTGGGTTCCTATTATCTTCCACATCCGAAAGGTCCCCTGAACGATATTGATACTTAGCTTAAGGGCTCTCCTATCATTTTGGTCCAATGCCCACAAATATTTTGGACAATAAATCAATACGAGTCTCGTGTTGTGAATATGGTCAGTGATCGATGCTCATTTGTTGTTCACATTTTAGGTCACATGATATAGATGATAAGTTTTGAATCTAGTCAACAACCATCCTTTGTCGTTGCCACAACCCCTATATGTCCCAAACATGGAGTGTAGTGGTTTATTCTACTCTGTCGTGTCTCCAAGCCTCGGTCTTCCTAGAGCAAGAGTATGATTACATCTGGTGGTCCCTTATGTGATGGGGATATCCTAATCCAACTTATTGTTTCCTGCACCGAGCATTGAACTCGTGGGCTTAGGTTCTATGATAAGGAAATACCCACATGAGTGGCCATATGGCTAAAAATGGTCCGGACGACCTGCCGCAGGACCCTCGGCATTTTCAGCCCCCTGATCTATGTTCTCCTTTTTGATTTTGTAGTGTGGTAGAGAATCATGTCCTCATTCACATCATTCTATTCTTCCACACCACACATATCCCCTTGATCCATTCATCCATTTATCACCCATCTCATGAGTATAGGTCCCTCCATGCTTCGTGAGCCCCACCATTTGGGTTTCCATCATCTTCTACATCCAAAAGGACCCCTAAATGGCATAGATGCTCAGAATAAGGTATATCCTACCACTACGGGCTAACATCTTTGAATATTGCGAGTGGAAAATTAATAAAAGTCTCATATTGAGAATATGGTCAAAGCTCGACGCTCAATTGTTCTCCTTAAACTTCGGTCACACAAGAGTGGATATTTTATTACGAACCTAGTCAATAGTTGTTATCCATAATCGTTGCCACTTTGTGGTCTTCCATAGGCATGATGATTTACCTTCTCTATCCCATGATCATGACATTAAACTAGGCATCTATGGTTTGAGCTCTACGACCTTAAACGAAGGTCACCTTTTCCTCTTTCTGTGATGTTAAACTGCAAGCTGTCTGTGACATTCTGTCTGTGGCCCATCCTCAGGTCCCTCATCCTTTTGGGCCCCTAGTCCAAGTGCCCAATTAGGATTTTATGGTGTGGTATGGGATTATTTCCTCATTCACAGTGGGTTACTCGTTGTTTCATACACATCCCTCATTGGCGTATCTCTCCCTTATCTGTGTCCTCACTGTATGATGATAAACTGAACAACATCCTAATTAGAACAATGTATGGCTTGATTCCCATCATCATGGGATACATAGGAACACCTGAATGTCTAGTCTTCGGGTCCATCCCCATCTCTTGGAATCCTCCCTATCATTTTGGCCCCTTGGCCTTCATTCTTCCAGGAGAGGGGTATATGGTGTGGTACGGATTCCTTATGTCCTCATTCACGTCGGTTTTATAACAACCACACCGCATACCTCTCTCTCCGGAGTAGCCTTCTCTCCATTTCCCTACTCTCGTCTCATTGATTCATCCACTCCTATGTTGGGTCCATTGACCCTCTTTGGTGGTTTACCAATGTGCCCAGGAGTACTCTGGTCTAGAGCCTGGAGTGTCAGATGCTACCTGGACATGCTATCACCGATTTTTTAGGCTTTGTGTTCTCCTTCATTTGGGCTCCAATTATATTCCACATCCAAAGGGACCCCCAATGGCACGGATGCTACGCCTAAGGGCTCTCCTTCCATTACGATCCAATGTACTTGAGGGTTTGAAATGAAAAATCGATACAAGTCTCGGGTTGCTAATATCGACAATGGTTAACGCTCATTTGTTGTTCCCATTTCAGGTAACATGATATGGATAATGTGTTTCGAACATGGTCAATAGTTATCCTCTATCGTCACACCAACCCCTTCAAGTCTTAAATTATAGTTTAATGATTCACATCATTTTCCACCCCATTGTGTCCAAGTGGAATTTCAACCCTCCCGGTACTATCCTTCAGTGCTCATTTTCATGTCATGAGGACAAAGTTGTGGTAAGGCTTCATTTGGGGATCATCAGTGACTTCCCATTGGTGTGTACTCTTGGTATATCGAAAAAAACCTCTTCCACCATTATTTCCCACACCGAGTTTGACTTACATGGGCTTAGGGATCAGATTGATGTCTGCACTTACTTGGATGGATTCCGCTTCTCCCTAGTCTGATCTATAAGACCTTAGACTAAATCTTTTTTGGAACAACATACAGCTTGATTTCCATTACCATATAATACTTAGAAACTCCCAGACATCTCATCTTTGGGTCCAGCTCGAGTTCAACAAATTTATCTCTTCTGTTCTATCTTCTAGGCCTCAACTCTTATAGGACCACATGATGTGGCATGTGTGGTCTCATGCCTTCATTCATGTCGGGCTTAAAATTGTTGCATCACGTGCCACCCTTCAAGTAGTTAGTCCTTCCTACCTCCTAGACCACATTCTCTATCCTTTCTCTGGCCCCATCGGCCTGAGGTTTCTTCCTTGGAGTTGCACGCGGTATATTATAGGATTATGTCCTCATTCTTGTTGGGTATACTTTATTCCACCATGCACATTCCCTTTATGTCTGATCCATATGACTTTAAACTATGATTCCTAGTCCCACATGAATTTAAACTATTTCTTCTATACTACACGATCTTAAAATTCATGGATGGTCCCATTACATGACCCTAAACTGTGACATTATCACCCTGGTCGCATGATGAAAAATGACACTGCATTGTGGTGACCTCATTTTATGGGACATCATATTTGGTATCGGTCACACACCATACCATTTTTCAATTCTTTCACACGGCTGAATTCTTGTGGTGATTCCGGGAGTTTCTATCCTAGGTCAATCGCTTCAAAAAAACAACACGCATTCATCCTAAAGGACAAACAAGATCTATAAAATGCCGCTTCTTTTGGTGCAAGGGCCAGACCCGCACAACCTTATTATCTCTGGCACTGGTATCTTATCGTGCCATTCCTATAACTACGTACAGATTGATTCCCATCCTCATGGAATACATAGGAATGTCCATACATATTATCCTTAGGTCTATCCCCAAGAATCTGAAATCAAGTCCTCTCTCTTTCATCCCCTTATCTCGAACTCCTTTGGGAGTATGTGTAGTGGAGAGTACCTCTTGGATTCTCATTCATGTCAAGTTTTTTCGACAACCGCACCATGTTTATCCCTTTTATTTTCCCAACCTTTTCCGAGTTCTATGACCCTAAACTAAGATCAACCTATGTGAACTGTGTGTCATGTTTGTCCATTATGTCACCATGCACACAAACAATTAAATGAAGCCCCCCTTAAAAGGACCATCCTACAACCATTAAGATAGAAGCACGCAACCTTATAACCCTTGTTCTTGGAGGGGTACTCAAATCCCTCTATCTGATACATGTAGTCGTCATACTCATATGCATTGTGGCAGTGCATGAAGTGTGGATTTTTTTATATGGACATTCCCTCATTCCATGTCCAAGCTTCATGAGCCCATTATTTACATACTAATCTTCTTCAATGTCTGAAGGGACCCCATTTATGGCCTGGTCTCAAGCCACGTTATCTTACCTACTGACTTGGGCCAACATTTCTGATGACCTCGGATGACATTTGCGACAGGTCCCATGTTTTGAACATGGTCAGTGGCCGACCCTCATTTGTTTTTCCCCATTCCAGGATAACGTGAAATGGATACTGTGTTTTGAACATGGTCAAAAGTTACCCCTATCATCACGCCACCATCATTGTGGTCCAGATCTCGAACATTATGATTCACATATTTCCACTTTCTTATGTTCAGGTGGAATTACAAAATACTCGGCTTTACTTCTTCACGCATCTAGGTGCATTACATAGGTGGGTTAGCATCATTGGGATGTCATTCACATTGTGTCCAATAACCTCACCATGTGCCTCCTTATGTTAGGAAATTCCAATCACTACTCTTTGTTTCCTACATTGAGCATGAATCACGTGGGCTTAGTAGTTATGGTAGGACGTGTACTGGCGCATCCATGCCACACATGACTTTCATCGTCCTGCATGACGTTAAAATGCGCTCTCAGAACTATGTATGGCTTCATTCCCATCTTCATGGGGTATGTAAGAACACCCGAGCACTCTGCCTCAGGCCCATCCTATCATTCACATTTGGTTCATTGACTTAAATAACTTCTTCAAGGGATACATGGTGTCCTACGGACTCTGTATGTCCTCATTCATGTCGGTTTTATAGCTACCTCACCACATAATCTTTTCCAGGGATCTTCCATTTCACTCCTTGTCCTATCGTATGATGTTAAACTGAAGAGCCCACATGTCCCTGATGCATGAAATTAAATTTCATCTCTACCCTGAACAAGTTCTGGATGCCCCATAATAACTACGGGATACTTCAGATACCTCGGCTGAAAGGATTTCCCCTATCTGCATCGTTATGTGACCTTGCCGCATTCCAAGAACTATGTTTGGCTTGATTCTCATCCTTATGGGATACGTAGCGATGATTAGGCATTCCGCCTCAGGCCCATCCCTAGGTTCATTAACCCTCCTGGACCATCGGCCCCGATCATGGTCCAGTCTCTATGACCTTAAACTAGAAGTCTACAGTCCATGTACCATGACTTTAAACTATTAACCTTGGTCAAGGAAGTATGACCTTAAAACTATGTGCATCATCCTCACCATATGATGTTAAACTACGTGTCTATCGTCCTCACTTGTATGACATGAAAATATGTGTCATTCTAGGCCCTTACCAGAGATAACTTGTTCGGAAGTAAGTATGATCCCTGATCAAACCAATGCTCCCACCTAATGTGCCTTCACCATAGTGGCATAATTTCAAGAGTGTTGCACTCCATTCAAACAACCCATCACGCCTCACTCCACACTTTGCGTGCCATTTATTTATACCCATGTCCTCTTTCACATCTAAAGGAACCCCCTAATAGTATGGATTCTCAGCCTATGGCTCGCCTACTATCTTGGGCCAATGTTCTAGAAGACTAATGGATGAAATTTTGAGTCAAGACCTGTGCTTCGAACATGGCCAGTGGCTGACCCTCATTTGTTATCCCCAATTCAGGCTAACACATTGAGGATATTGTGTTTTGAACATGGTCAACAGTTATTCTTCATTGTCACACCATCTTTACAGTGTTCCAAATTTTTGATATTGTGATTCACACCTTCCACTCCCCTATGTTCGGATTAATTCCAATGCCCCTAGAGTTACCCTGCTCTTCCACTAGCACGCACTGGGAAAATGATGATTTGAATATTCTGATAGCTTTATCCTCCCATCGGGCCTCTCCCTTTTTTCATGGAAATCTGTATTGGTTTTTCAAACCCCAGATTCATGGAGCATTCTATGTACTCTTATATTCGGGCGGAATGATAAAGTTGGCATCCCTTTTTTCTCACATTGGGCCTGATCCACGTGAGCTAAGGTATTGATCACTAGAGCGTCCATGAATATAAAGAAATTTTAATAAACCAAACTAATAATATAACTCAAGCATACATCTGGCATAAAATGATAAAAGTTTGAAATTGTGTTCAAAAGTTTCAGGCATCACACTATGAAAGGAACGACCCCTCCCATGGATGGGTTGACCCCGTCAAAAGAACTTTGTAGCTCCTCCACCCTCTGGCTTGTGGCGTCTAGGATCCAATGCAACCTTTTTAGTTCGTGGTTCTCCTCAACAGAAATGGGGCATAGTTTTTCAGCCACAACCTGGGCTTGTTCCTCGTCACTCCAGATAATATTCATCTTCACATAGGCTTGTTTCATCCGCTCTTCAGCCTCTGCCAATCGGGTCTTCAACCACGATGTAATCTTCGAATGCCGATTTGGGAGAGCAGAGTGGTCATCTGCCTGGGCCTGTAGCCGCTAAACCTCATGTTCAGCCTCCTGGAACCTCTTTATGTTCACCGCTTTTCTTTTCTGCCAACCCACACCAAGGCCATGATCATACTCCCAAATCTTCTCCACCATGAGATTTTGGATGAGCATGTCAGGATGATGGGAATATACTCCCTCGGCGCACAGTTCATGCAGTCGTGAACGAAGTCTCTCTATTTGGTCTATCTATTGTGCTTGAGGGGTTTCATCGATAAAGCGGTTGATCAGCTTCCATGACCAGCGATGGACTTCCTTGTTATCCTCTTCATTAGAGGTCAATTCATACAAGTCTGTGGGGTTGGCAGGATCATACTCTAGGAACGCCCCTAAGAAATTATCAGCAGGGTCCACATCTGGTGTTTGATCAGGAATGGTAGGACTTAGGTTTTCTGAACGATCTTCATCATCAGATCCCACTTTAATAATCGTAGGTGTATCCCTACCAATGATCCCACCAGTGATATAGAATGATGCAGCTTAGTCAGTATGGATATTCACCTCTATGACCACTGAAGTTCCCCTGGGAAAGGATCTACCCGGAGTACCAATCAACCTCTCCAAGGTAGCCCACACCATTTGAAGGATTTTTCATACCAGAAGGGCACAAATTCTGTTAGCCTGGTTAATGAGTGGCAATCATGAACTGTGCGAAGGAGACTTACAGAGTTTGACCTCCCAATCTCATTTCTGGTCTGTTTCTATGGGGACCCTGAGATGTGGACCTTCATATATTATAGGGAAGTCTGAAAAATCTGGGGGATCCATCTCAGATGTCGTAGCCTAACCAGAAACACTAATCCTCATAGTCGTAGGTGTGGATCCTGAAGGCCCTGCATCTGCACCCACAGAGAGACAAGAACGGGTTCTATGAATGAGTCTATCATGCACAGTTTAAACAGTAGTGAGGGGTCCAATATAAAATGGAAGAAAACCATAAGGAAGGGGATTGAGATTTTACCTCAAAGGCCTCTTCAAAGTCTTTAAGATCCAAATCATGATCACCAACTTCACCATCCTCCAATGGGCTCCCTCTACCGGCCTCCTCCCCTCAGGAGGACTAGTCTGATTCTTCCGACATAGGGAATTGGTCTACTAGTTCAGTAGTTGATAGCTACGGAGGGGAAGTTCGATCCAGAAAAACCTTCACCTACTCTATCATTAGACGCGGGGCACCCTGGGAGTGCACAAAGTCCTATAGATCTGCTAGGTATTGCTCCGCCTCTTCCAGGGGCACCGCAAAGCCAACACTAATAGGGTCTATCCCTGGAAAATCCATCCTAAGACGGTTTAGGTGTTACCACATCTCGGACGGGCCAAGGAATTTCCTGTTGACATCCCAAATGTCTCGGGATTTTAGAATGAAAGCATTATACAGAATTTCTATTTGCTGTAGTGGCTTCCTCAGAGCATGAGTGGATATTCTACAGAATCCTCTCGGTGGCCACCCCTTTGAATAACATTGTTCTTATAATACCACTGGGTCCACTTCCATTATTGGATCCACTACCACTAACTCCCCCTTAATCTATGGAGGCCTCACCGCCCCAGTAGCCCCACCACCGCGGGATGTTCGTGGTACATTCTGGCCCCAACCTCGTTGTTTTGGAGGCAACCCATCATCGAACTGAATAGTTGCCGCTTCATCATTTCCCCCAGGTAGGCCATCTCCCAACTTTTTGGGTAATCCTTCACCAAACCAAAGATGAAGGTGGACGGAGGTAGCTCATTCTGCATATTCATGTCTTCCCATGTGAACATGAGCCACATTTTCCTCATCACACATGGATGTTCCTCATGGAAGACCCCTGAAGAGACCTGTGGGGTCAGTCACTGCATACACCAAAATTTCCTAGTGAATCGGTGCTGGGAGTAGGGCTCGCAGAGAGGATCATAGTCCACTCTGGACAACAAGACTCCACCAGGAAAGGCCAGGAGATAGGACCAGTGCTCTTATCTTCCTTGGACATCATCAGTGAAAGCACCCATTAGCAACGGGAACGGATGGAAGTTAAACTGATCTACCTTACAGACATGGTTCAGTACTGCATGCACAATCATCTTGGTAAAAAATCTCCTTATGGAATTCAAGATGGATGGGAAAAAGTTTTTTTTTGGAGGGGATATGGGGTTCAGATATTCATAGACCCCCGGACTTGGGTCTCTATCCACCCACACATGAGGTGGAATGGCCCCAATATCCTCTATGGCATCTTCCCCTCGCTGATATGCCATAGTATCTTATAAAGCTTGGCGAGAATCGAGATTATGAGGTTGACTGACCCCCTTTTTTCCAACATGGATTCCATGATAAATTTTCTTGGTCACACACCCATGTTCGTATCCCTCACCTGGAGGATCCAACCATAGATGAGAGCTGCAATGAATGCGGCCAACCTGACTACTGGTTGCTACTCAGTACTGACGCTAAATCCCCGTGTTTTCCATTGGTTGCCCTCCAAGAGCCGCTAGTATGAATTCTTCTTTCCACATTGAGTCCCATTTAAGAATGTTTGAGGTCTCACTAGAAACTTCCTGTCTTCCGAGAAGTTTAGGAACTGCATGAACCATTTTCTAAAGTGGACGTCTCTCACTACTAATTTGTCCTCTCCCTGCATCAGCTCCATCAATGCCATCTCCAGTGGTGGAATTTTCTCTATATCCTCCCACACACCCATAATGGGGAGGAATTAATCACATATTTCCCCATGTATCAGGACCCGTGAGATCGGATTCACATCCCATAAACTGATGCCAACCTCCCCGTGGTGTAAGTGGAAGGTATTGGTCCTCGATGAACACTTTCTCAAAAACTCCAGCATCAGCTTCTTTGGCTGATAGATATGGAATTTTGAGGGACAAGCCACCTCATATAGGTCTACTCTCCTCAGCTGTGCCCCAAACTCTTCACACGAGGCACCTACCCAGTACGCCTAGGCCCAGTCATCTGTAAAATTTACGCCCTAGAATAGATCCCACTTATCGGACCGTCCCCTCTCCAGGTTCCTTAGGGATGCCTTCAAGATCATCTAGTATAGGGGAGGGATGCCTCTGACTGTAATTCCTTCCCATCAAAATTCTTCAGATGATTGTAAAGAAAATTACTAATAACAGGCGTGAAGTCCTCCGGGTCATGGTCGTCAGCTGCCCTGAACAACTGGCATTTGCACAGTGTGCTCAAGAACCAGTAAGTTGGCTTGTCCCTACTTGCTTCAGGGATTAATATGTGATCCCTCAGCCCAAAGACATAAAAAACAGTCTCTTACACAATGGATATTTCTTTTGGATTTCTGACAGCAGCTCCACCAATGAACCATGTTCAGAGTGGCTCCGTGCCAACTCCCCTATACCCAAGCTATTCACCATACCCTCTCTTTAGGTAGTGTCCTCAAGGACCCCCCTCACAGCCTCTTGGTGAGTCATTCTGTTTTTAAGATTTGGAAAAAAAATTCTTGTTTGTGAAGCCCTTTCGTGGAGCTTGTTCATGGAGACCGTTCACGGAGCTCAATCCCAGAAAATGAATCATGAAGCCTTACATCGACCTATCGATGAAATCCACATAGAACACAATCATGGATTCAAATACTCGTTGTGCGCCACGAAGAAGAAGGCCCGATTTGTGGAGAGAAAATGTTGAGTATGCGGAGCATCACAAATCGAGAGCACTAAATGCCAAAAACATAGATAATATAAAAGAAACAATAGTGGAAAACTCCCCTATTTATAGTCGATGACCCCTGGAACTTCATGGAGAATCCAACTAAGGAAATCTTCACAGTGCACTCGGCCTACCCGTCGCCTCTCTGCTTCGCGAACCTCCTCCAAAAGTTAGATTTATGATTGGCCAAGGGATTTGGGTGATTGACCTTCAAAAATCGACCCTCAATTTTGCCTCGTCTCCAAGTCTGAGGGGGGGAATTTTTTTACGCCAAAATTTTGGAAGAAGAAAAAAACAATCAGGAAACCCTTAGGGTCTGCCTCACAAAGCTTGTTCATGGAGCCCTACAGCATTGTGGCTGGTGAAAAGCTCACCCGTTGCGAAGCCACTACAGAGCGAGGAGGTAGGATGCACCGTGAACCCCTCTAACTTTCACGAACCCACTACGAAGTGAGGCGGCGGGATGCTCGACAAACCCCTCTAATGTCCGCGATCCCGCTGCAGAGTGATGAGGCGGAATACTCTGCAAACCCCTCTGATGTTCGCAAACCCGCCGTGGAGTGAGGAGGCGGGATGCTCCGCGAACCCTCCATGGAGTGACGAGGTGGGATGCTCCATGAACCCCTCCAACATTAGCAAAACTATAGTGGAGTGAGATTCCTCTTTTCACCGAGTGAGATCTGCTTTGTTGCGCCTCTTGCCTATAAATATTAGTCTTCCCTCAAGCCCAAAGGATGGATCCTCTGACATTTTGCCTTCTGAGCTCCCATATCGCAATGTAATTTTAGCTATGTGGACCATGAGATTTTCAAGGAACTTTTTCATCATGAAGTTCCTTCCCCTTGGCACGAATTACTCCACTCTTTAAAGAGGGATGCCCTTCATGGATCCCACGGGCCTCCGCGAAGGAATGATATCCCCAAACGGACTCAGGTCTTCACGAAGCACTTATGATTCATGAAGTACCATTCACGCCCTTATGAACCGCATACTAAGGCAGGGTCATTGTGCTTCACGAAAAACATTTCTTGACCCTATTATGCTTCCCAAGACACCATTTCTTTGTGGTGTAGTGCTCCACGAATGCCTTTCTAGTTCGCGAAGAACCTTCCATTTGCACCTATTCCCTATACCTATGTTTGGTTACTTCACTTAGCAAAGAATACCTCTTCGTGAAGCCCCTCCACTGCATGGAGCACCAGAGCTTCACAAGGCTTCTACCAATGAACCCTCTACTTTACAACTCCTTTTCCCATGCAGACATTAAGGTTTACATGAATCAATTTCAAGGTCCCTCGGTTGGTGCTTCCCATTGCGTTACTTCACCTCATGCTTCTTCACATAGTCACGCTAATGGCTATTGCTTATTCACATAGCCACGCTAATGTGGACCCCTCAAAGGATCACTCCATAACACCCCCTCACTACAGCATTGTAGATACCTTCCCTTACCCATGGGACAGGAGGTATCAGTTATGTATTTCTTAGGGGTGCAGAGTGAACCCACTTTGTCTGAGCTGCAGGGCGTTTAACTGAATAGAGTCATCGTTATCATCACATTACATTAAACTATAAAATCACCCCATTCATTACATGTGGGGTGCTCCGTATCAGACATTCACTACACCCACTGGTCTCCACAGGAGTGAGATCATTCTTCAAATGGAATGAGATCCTCTTTATTAGAGCAGTTTCTGTTCGTGGGGAAAGGGAAACCACCTTGGTGTAATCTCCTAGCTTTTATTACAGGAGGTAGCACTCCTTCCCCTCCTCTCCTCCTTAGTGCCAAATCCTTCTACCTTTGGGATTTTTCACCACCCGAGACTCTACCCTTCAGTATGTCCCAATCTCCACCCCCCCCCCCCCCCGGGCTGCGGACCACACGTAATCCCATGTTTCCTCTTTCAGCTGCTAAATACGTGTAAGACTCACTCCACTTCCCACGGACACACCTTTCATGACGTGATCGTCAGGTATCTGTTGCCTCTAGTTTCTCACATCGAGCATCAATCACATGGTCTTAGAGTGAGCATCGACCATGACATCCTCTATGGTCCGCCTAGAGTGTAAGTACCATGCCCCTTCCTAAATTACATTGACTTTGATCCTTTCTATGGAAAGTTATGTAGGAAGCCTCCCCGAGGTTAATCCCACCACCCATGGGCCACCTAGAGTGTATGTCTCACCCAACTTCATGAACTATGTGCACTTGGATTCTTTCCAAGGCAGGGTACTGAAGAATCCTCCCTAAGGTTCAAGCCCAACGCCCATTGGCCTCCTAAAGTGTAATTCCCACACCCCTTCCTGAACTGCGTGGACTTTGATCCTTTCCAATGAAGGGTACGTAGGAAGCCTCATTGAGGTTCAAGCCCAACACCCATGTGATGCCTAGAATGAAAGTCCCACACCCCTTCCTGAACAACGTGGACAATAATCCTTTCCAAGGTAGGGTGTGTAGGAAGCCTCCCTCAGGTTTAAGCCCAACACTCATTGGTCCAGACCATGTTTACGTCGGTTCACCAAACACCCACCTAAACTATGTGGTCTTTGATCCTTGCTAAGGCAAGGTACGTAGGAAGCCTCCCTGAGGTTCAATCCCACCAGCCATTGGTTCTGACAACCCTTCACGTCATTCCACTGCCCTCTGGAACTATGTGGACTTTGATCCTTAACAAGGCAAGGTACGTAAGAAGCCTCCATGAGATTCAAGACCAATTACAATTGGTTCTTACCCCCTTCACATTGGTTCCCAACATCCCGAACTACATAGACTTTGATCCTTTTCCTCTAGACAATGTATGTAGGAAGACTCCCTGAGGTTCAACCCCATCCAGTGGTAAGCTGTTGCGACCTCCATCCAGTGGTAAGCCCTTGCGACCCCATCCATCATTATGCCACTGCGACCTAGATCTGTCAGTATGTCATTGAAACCTTCACCCAGCAGTAAGATTTTGTCAGACCCATTTGGAGGTAAGCCATTAGAAGTCCCCAATAAACAATAATACATCTTCAAATTAACTTCATGGACTTTGATTCCCTGTCATGGGGATATATAGGAAGCCTCTTCGAAGTTCAAGCCCATCACTCATGTATCATCTGGATCTCTTCCTCAAGCCCATGTGTTTCAGGAAGGTCATGACCCAACCTGGAGGTTCTATCTCTTCTAGATAACATCCATGCATCCATTCTCATGGGTCACCACGTCAGGTGTCCCATCATACTGAGCTACGTGGACTTTGATTCCCTGTGATGGGGATACATAGGAGGTATTTTCGAGACTCAATCCCAATAGCATCATCTCCCTCGAGTCGACTCCCTCTCATTCTCTATCCACTCAACTTAACCATCCATTATTCATCCTGATTCTTACTCGAGCCGCCACATCTTGGTGGGATCATGCCACCTAATTCCCCATTCACTTTAACAAAGATCAGGTAGTTAACCATGTGTTAGACCCAACATCAGTGTTCCCTCAAGGGGTATCACCCATCTGATCCACTCTAGTTAGTGTTTTGATCTATCCAATATTTCTCTACTAGATGTTAAACCTACGACATACCCTGTTTTAAACATAAGAAGCGGATGAAAGCTTCAGATACATGACTATGGAATATAATTCACCACATTTGTAGTGGGATTCCTTTGTCTTTAGTGCCCTCGAGAAGCCCTATAATAAGGGGAAGAAATCCAGATGTGCCAGTGTTCCAGCATCCAGACACACTAATGATGTCCAACGTGACTACTCCCCAGCCCGAAGGTTGATTCTCTGACTGGACCCCTTGGAATGTTCTGACAAAAGTAGTGTAATTAACCGGTGTCCATGAAGAAATGGCATAGAGAATAGTTTCACAAACAATGTCTTACTCTAAAAGGGAGACCTAGACTAGGTGACGAGTTACGAGGAGAAATCCAATGAAGGAGGAACCAAAATCCCATCATCACATTTAGATCAAGGAGAAAACGTCCCTAAACACAAAACAGATGTTGCCCGCCTTTGGAAATCAGGAATGTAGGGAAACAGCTATGTGCACTCCATGGACAGATGTGCGCACCCTGGTGAAAGCATCAGAAACAATCATGAATCATTTCTTCAATTCCATTGGAGTTACCATCTTGAAAATCATCATCATCAGTTGATCTAACGTTCTATCAAGTTTCACTATGACAAAGACAAGGGTTATGAATCAGATTAAAACCATGACAAATCAGATGATCTTTGATCCCTATACTTTTCAACTTCTACATATTTAATCATTTCAAGCATGCATAAAAAAATGTCACTTCTTGTAACATTTAATTTATAAAATTTCAAAAAGGAATCAACACCTTCCTCATATTCATTACCCATTTGATGTGTCGTAATCCAACATCGACTCATTATTACATATAACAAATATCAAAATTATACATCTTGTTAAGATAAGACAAATATATATATATATATATATATATTTATATGAAAAATATCATAATTTGAATGTAAAAAATTTTAAAATATAAAAAAAAATCAATGTGTATTTGAAAAATATATGCATGAAAATGTTTTCAAAAAGTAATTATAGTTAGATGTAGTAGTTTTAAATTCATCTTGGATCCTTTCTTCTTAAGGTACATAAAGAATACATCCCGGTGGAACTGGATACCAAACTCACCCTTCCGTAAAAAAGAAATATGAAGTATAAATATTAAAATATGTATACATTCACTACTAAAAATTAAACATATCCCAAAAATTTGAAATAATGGGGATAGCCCTTGAAACTGTGGGGATAGAATACCCCAACATTTTCACATAATGTTGGCATAATGGTCATTCCAATATCCCTATACTAAATATTCTACAGTAAACATTGGTATAGACAACCTGAAGTTAAAATATTCCAATGATTTCAATGAAATTGTTGGGATATATATATATATATATATATATATATATATATATATATATATATATATTCTAAAGGGGTGTCCAAGGGGGTAGGGGACTCTATAGGGGGTGGTGGGGGCTATCCATGGGGGTAGGGCCTGTTCATGGGGGTAGGGACAGTCTAGGGGGTCTATGGGGGTAGGGGTGTCCATGGGGTGGGGGCCTGTCCAGGGGGTGGGGGTGTCCATGGTGGTGGGGTATCCAGGGGGTGGGGAGTGGAGTCCAGTGGGTGAGGGGGATATCCAACCCCTACCCTATTGGACACCACCCCCACCCCCTTGGATACCCACTGGACACCACCACCCCCATAGATAACCCCCCCCCCCTAAATAGTACCCCCACCCCTTTGGACACCCCCACCCCCTAAACACCCCCACGCCCTAGAAACCCCCTACCCCCTTGAAGAGCCCACTCACCCCCTGGAAAAAACCACCTGGACTCCCCCAAACCCCTCATGGACACCCCCCACCCATACCCCTAGGAAACCCCCTTGATACCCCACCCCCTATGGACATCCCCCTCACCCCTAGACACCACCACCTCCTTAACACCCCTACCCCCTTGGAAAGACCACTCACCCCCTAGGCACCACCCTACCCCCTAACCCATTTGACACCCCCTGGACATCCCCACACCCCCTGAACACCCCCACCCCAACCCCATTGGACACCCCCTAGACTCCCCCACACCCCCTGGACACCCCCCTCACCACTGGACAGTCCCACCCCCTTGGAACGTTCCCTTACCCCTGAACACCCTCACCCTCTTGGACACCCCTGGAACCCACCACCCCCTTGGACATACCCCCACCCCCTGGATAGCCCCCTCACCCCCTGGAAAACACCCACACCCCTGGACACCCCCACCCCCTTAGAATGCCTCCCCACCCCCTTGGACAGCCCCCACATCCCCTGGACATCCCCCAACCCCTCGTGACATCCCACACCCCTGGACAATTCCCCACCCTCGTGAACACCCCTACCCCCTTGAACAATCCACTCACCCCCATGGACAACACCACACCCTCCTGGACACCCCCACCCACCCAACCCCCCCCCCCTGTACACCACCCCACCCCTATTCTTTTGGACACCCCCTAGACACCCCCACCCCCTGGACAACCCCCTCACCCCCCCGACCCAACCCCTTGGACACCCTACCCCCTTGGAAAGCCCCCTCACCCCTAGACACCACCCCCACCCCCTTGTACACCCCATAGACCCCTGGACACCCCACCCCCTGAACAAACCCACCCCCCAACCCTCTAGAAAGCCCCCCCCCCCCCAAACAGCCCCCACCCCTCTGGACACCCCCCACCCCTGGACAGTCCCCCACCCCTCTAAACACCCCCCATCGGACACCCCCACCCCCTAGACACCTCCTAACCCCTTGGACAACCTACTCACCCCCTGGACACCCCCAACCCCTCGACACCCCTACCCCCTTGAACAACACCCCCACCCCCTCGACACCCCCCTGGACACAGCTAACCCCTTTGGACAGACCCTACACCCCCTGGACACCACCTCCACCCCCTTTGACACCCCTGGACATCCCCACCCCCCTGGACAGCCCCCACCCCCTAGACACCCCCACCCACATAGATAGACACCCCCCACCCACCCACCCCTTAGACCCCCCTGTACATGCACACACACATGATAGAACACAAAAAAATCGTAAACATGCATTGTATCACTTACATGGTTTATTTTACCAGAAAAGAAGTTATCATGGTATAAACAAACACTATGAAACTTACCATGATAGAAATAAAATAGATAGAAAAATACCATCTCAAAAAATTAGTTTAGGTCATCGCAAAAAATAAAAAATTAAATTGAGCCATGTGAGTCTTACTAGAGTGTTGCGAGTCGACATGATAGATCTGGTGATAATAACGGTGATGAATGATATTGGCGAAACGAGGCTGGGGGGCATGACTTTGAAAAATCCTTTCTAGGTTTCTCGCATGGTAGAGACGAGTCATAGGTCACCCAATCAAAGAAAATATAATGACTAAATGCGGGGCACGATAAATCATTTAAAATGTTTATGAAATTAGTTATTTAATAACCAAAATTATAAACTATTTTTTTATGTTTATAAAATAAATTATTTAATAACTAATGTATAAAATTATTTATAATTTAAGTTATTTTATAACCGACATTATAAATGGTGCTTTATCACGTCGGTTGTTTTAAAACCGTCGTGATAAAGTGCCCAGATTCGATATGTCACGTAGATTAAAATAAGCGATGTGATAAAGTTATTCTCAATTTGTATTACATCGGTTATAAAATAACCAACATAAAAAATTGATTCTCATCAATTTATCAGGTCGTTTATTGTATAACTGACGTGATAAATCGACTTTTATAGCTTTACACATTGGTTATATAGAACCAAAGTGAAAAATGATGACAAGTTAAACATTTTTTCCACTAGTGTTCAATCAGAATAACCATGATTATTTGATCCTTAGAATTAAAAAAATAATACTTCCATGTTACCACATAAGAGAGTTATATGGGTTAAGGTTTGAGAAAGCCCCAACTATTGGATCACTAGATCAGATAGTTACCATTTACTATAGTGGGTTAATGTAGAGTATGAAAAATTTCATGACTAAAACCATTTGATACAGTTTTCATACGATTGGTATTGGAGAACATAGTTGTGCATTAAAGAGAATACATAGAGGTTCATGAGTATTTTTTGTTTCATCCCCTCATTATTTAGGAGTTAACGTCATGTGTTAGGGTGCATGTGGTCTCCAACTTAGACACTAGAAGTTATGTTGGATCTCTAATGAATTTCCAGAACATGTGTAACAATATTTTGGGGAATTTTGATAATTTTTAATTGATGAGATATATGATTAATTTAAGGTGAAAAAAAATTCTATATTAATATAATTTTTCCTTGATTAAATATGTGGTTAAGTTATCAATTTCTAATGGAAAATGGGTATTCTTGGAAAAAATAATAGGAAATTAGTTGATTGTGAATTGATAGACTGATCATTTATTGAGTAATCATATAAAATAACCATTTTTATTTGATATTAATAATATTTAGAATTTAGTTTTTGAACTAGTGTGGATCTTGAATTACTCGTGTTGATGAGTAACTTAATTATGGGAAGTGGTGTTTGGTAAATATTGATGAACTAATGGTAATGATAAGTGGATCATAAAAAGGATAAGAGATCATTAAACATTATAATAATTATATACAAAAATATGTTGACAACACTTACATAGATTATATAATAATTATGAAATAATGAATTCCTAACGATGGATTTGTGAAATGTTTTATTATGTAAATGATGAATTGATAGTGGAATGATTACATATTTAAAGTGAATTCTCATGAAATTAAATAAATTATAAATGTTATAAGCTATTTAACTAATTAAAAAGAGTAAGATTCTTGGTGGTTAAATATAAATTCTTTTATGAATGTAATCACCAGAGTTAACTTGATGATATAGATATGTTCATTTATATGATGACATAATACTGATTTTGGATAATAAATATGGATAATGTGGTTAAATATAAATTGTTGGTAATAATGAATTATGTAAAAAGATTTTACAATAAATCAACGATGGAAACATTAATGGTGAAGTGGTTTACCTAATAATGAAACACCATCATGAAAGAATGAGAAGTACCTAATGAATGTTCAGTGATTAGTGGGAAGAGAGTGGGGAATGGTGATATGATCTTTAAAGTTTAAATTACATGAGGCCTTGGGATAAATATTTAAATATCTTGTAATTGACGAGGGAAAATAGTGGAAGAACCTTGAGTAAATTATGTTAACACAATCATGATTCTAATAAGGAAAGGTACATTAATTGTGTTATATTCATGAAGGTTAAATAATTAAATAGGTAACATTGAAAATTTATTGAATTATCATTATATTTCCATGATATTATAAAGTAGAAATCATTAGGGATAATGTGAAAATCTAGATAATTTTACAAGAATTATTATGTGACTAATAGGGGGTTCCAAACTGAGTATGTGGTTATTTATTTATGTTCTTACCTACCATGGGATATGATGTAGCCTGTGATTGATAGAGATAGTTGACATTGACCACACCCGTCTTATACATTGATCAAGGTAGAGACTAGTGAAGAATAATACATGTATCTATTCTTACTCAACATCAAATCTATGTTGAGAGATATATTATATTGTCAATGATATAGGTGGGGATATGTAGTTCACTAGAATTTATGGTATAGGATATGTGGAGACTGGAAGATCCTCCAGTATCACTAACAAGAGAATGAAGTGGAAACAAATTCACCTTAGTGTTTACAAAATTTATCTCCCATAACTATGGGATCAATTTGAATGATGATGTTTCATTTTTTAACTCTTATCCTACCAATAAAATTTTAAACAAGGAGGACAATATATATATAACTACATCTCGAGAGATATTTATTTCCTCAGGCACCCTGATATACAACTATTTCCCTAGAGATATGTATTTTGTTCACTATCTGAGAATATATTTAAAAGACATATTTAAATATTTGTATTTCCAAAAAATCCTATTATATATGGGGAGATGTGTAGTTATTCCAAGATCCCATGAGTGGTGCATCTAGGGTTAACAATCAGACTGGGAATCAGAGACTGGATGTGAGATCAAATTGGTATTATTTTATATACAAGTTTGTTATTTATTGATCATGATGAATGTGTTCCATGGGTAGTTTGACAATGATCAATCATGATAATTTTTATATTAGGAAATGATGTAATTTTGCATTGGTTTATCAACACATTTTCATATATATTTTCCACATAGATATTAGATGTTGATAGAGTCATCTCATTTCTTGGGATGACTATACTGAGTATTATTGCAGACCCATGCATGAAATATTTTAATTAATTCTCCTTATGTACAAGAATATTACTATATTAAGTGTATTCATAATCATGGATCTTAGATGGATATTTGATATAGATAATTATCAATGTGGTGGAAAAATTATGGAGACCATCCACAAGTCGTTAGTGTTTTGGATCACATCTTCCTAGGATGTGTTTTATACAGACTTACTCATTTATATTATCTCACATGATATCACTACATTATTATTTAAATTTTTTTTTATTCATTACATATTTTCTCATTAAAGGTTCTTATGGTGGATCATGTTTCATTAAAGTGTAAAAGTTATATTTAGAGGTAATATCTTCCATCATTCATTCAGATACCTCAAGACCGGTCAATATCCCCTAGCCTAATTGAGGTGAGCTTGAGGAGTTCAGTTAATAATATTTATGTATTTGACACAACATTACAAGAATAATTATAGATAAAAATGTATATTTTTTTATCAAATAATGATTTTAATATTCAAAAATGGATCAATGTCACTTCTATAGGAGTGGGAAGATCATTTTTTTGAGATCTACACATATTTTAAATCATATTTAGGATATTTTAAAACTAATTAATTATATAATGTGTCAGAGGAATGATTTTATTATTTGTATAAATAACTTATAAAAGGTTTAATTCTATATCTTTACCCTTAACATTCATTAATGTTAAAGTGAAAAATGATATAATTATTTTGATAAAACCCACTGATCATCAAGGATTAACCACTTTTAAATAGTTGGTGATATTATAGAAACATGGTGGTCTCGTATTTTCTTATATTTCTTTATCAATAATAATGATTCAAATTTTTGAGGGAGGATCAAGAAAAATATCATGAAATTATAGAAATGTTTTGTGTTGGGAGAAATTGTTTTGAGTATTAATTATCCCCACCCTTATCCATGTCCCTCACATATCCCTCGTTATGAACATAAAAAATACATCAGTATGCTAATAGTTTGGACAATGTATAACAAAGATATAGAGGTAATATAAATCTATATAGAATAAAATAGTCTAGAAGAGATTAATGTTGATGTCGATAAAAATAATAAGATCTAAAACAGATTGACAAGTAATCATTATGAAATAGAAAATAGTTAATTCTAATCCATAAAAATTTTAAAAATACTAAAATAATATTCTAAGGGTGAAATATATAAGAAAAATTAATAAAACACAAAGTAGTAAAAATTAATTTCACATTATATTGATAAAATATCCAAATTGATTTTACATCAATAGAAAATTCTAAAAATAAAATTTATCTTCTTTCCCAAATTGAAAATAGTCAAATAATGTAATTCCATGTCTAGAGTAGCGATATATTATAGAGTCCCCATTCCGATTCATTTTCCTTCCCTTTGAAAGGATTATACAATTGATATGATTAAATATATTTAGAGGTAGTGGAGAATTTTACATAAGATAAAAATATGTGAAAAGAAAATATTGGAGAATTAAGAGGCATAATTGATAATGGGCCACTAGTCTAGATATTTTTCACTTCTATAAAAAACTTATCCCAAAACACCATGTCATTTTGAAACATTTTATTGCAATTGATAACTAATTTCTCAAACTGAAACTTTTTCTCAAAAACATTCAATGTAGTTATACATACCTCGTGTTTATGGGTATCATATGACATAAAAGATTGAGTAAACTTCAAAAATAATAACTATTAATACAAATAGTTAGAGTTGTTTTTCTTATTATTCATGATGTATAAGTGAGACCTCCTCCCACCAATATTCTTGAGAATCTAAACAATATTCCAATAATAATTATTTAGACAAATTTTAGTCATATCTTGTCATATCTTTAGTATAAACCAAATAATGATGTAATTGAATCTATGTGTTCCCTCATTTAAATATTTGAAGATGACACAAGTTGGTGACTAACACTGATGTTTTAGAACACACATATGGAAGGAATTAACCTCATAAATTTAGGGAAAATAAGAAAAACTACTAATTAAATCAATATAATATAAAATAAAACCCATCATAAAATTTTTGTAATGAAATATATCATATAATTTATCAAAAATAAAAACCAATAAATATGAAAATAATACATTATCAACCCCGAAATAACTAGTATCCTCCACATAATGGGCTAGAAATTTCCAACCCAATCATCAAATCTATCTTAAAAATTAAAAAAATGAATTTGAAATATAAATGGGTGAGAACACATGTATATTTAGTAGGATATTACAAAAAATCATATGATAAATTGGGAAAAGTGTAATAATGTAACAGTGAGTAAACTAGGAAAAAATCATTACCTAACTAATTCAACTAACTCCTCATCCTCATAATGGATCAATCACACAAAAATACACATAGGTATAGTAACATAATATTTATAAAAATATATGTAATGGTAACCCGATTCAACTTCCCAACTGAACTAGTCACCCTAAAACCCCAATTACATATGTCTCAGAACTAATGTCTCCTTTATATCTACATAAACACAAACCCCATAACCAAAACATGACCAAAAACACATATCCACATCTACATAAAATATATAATAGGAAAATAACTAACAAATCACATCATAGAAGAGACCACATTCATAAAGTTTATCAACCTCATTCCCCCCTTCTATGTATGTCTCCACTAAGTACCCATCAAATAATACAACTGTAGGCTATTGTTCCACAAATATAGTAAAACAACACTAATAAGATGGGTGAATAACTATGGGTAATGCATTACCAATTCTAAAAAAATCCTTACCTATACACCTATTTAGTTAATAGATCTCTCATTAACTCCTCACCGTTGGTTTTGATGGAAGTACCTTAAGAATAATTGAAAATGAAATTACACACTAGGATTTGATAATGGGTTTAACATCCAATGTGGATCACTATTCCCTCATTTTCTTGTGAGCATTATGATAATCACACACAACATTTAATTTATTATCAAGATGAATCCCAATAATGTGTATTCATTGAACCCATTATCCTTACAAAAACTAGGTGAAATTAAAGCACTAACAGAATGTTTCAGACTATAGAACCAACCATATATCCCTCTAAAGAACACAAGGTTAAACTTTATCCTCTCGAATTATGATCAGTTGTGTAGTATCGTGTCTCTTTGGGACATTGGGAATCTAATTTCTTTCCTTAGTATGAAATAATATTTATGACTAAATATACAATACATTAATTATAATGGTTGATTTAATATTATTTAAAACTTATGATAAAAGGTTCTTAAGATAGTAATCTCATTGTTCATTAATTGTCGGGGTATTTTTTGTTGGGGCATCGACATATTATTCTTTCACCCTCATTAATCTTTATTGAAAATGAAATAAATTTCTCCAAATCCCTATATATAAAACTTTTAATTTACATAATGAATGTTATAAATGGTAGTTTCATTAATTCTCACTCATTCTCTTTCTTCAATAATCATGATATTTAGAAGAATTTAGTAATTCATTCTTCTCTCCACCTTATTATTTTTACTCCATTATTTTATTTTTCATCTAGATTTAATTACACAAACATTATTTCCAAATTTAAATATGGAGATAATCCTCCAATATCATCCTTATGATTTTTTATTCTATATTTCATAATTATAGGTCCATTGTATCAACTATTATTCTAAATATCAAATTACTAAATACTTTAACAATAGGAATCCATGAAATATCATTATAAATCAACATTAAACTATTATTTTCTAGTATATAATAATATTTATTAATATAAATATATTATATATTTAACTTCCCATAAGTTGTTACCTCTTCCTCCATAAAATCTCACATCAATTATCATGGAATATTTCATTAAAATTTTATAATAACCATAATATTTTATTTACGTGTCCACAAAATAACATATAGTGATAGAGTTATGGTTTTAAGGATATTCTCTTTGTGTAATATCCAACTTCAAATCAACAAATTTATCTCTATTTCAATCACTGTTAATCCCCATCCATATCATGATATTTAAATCACTAAAGTTAAACATAAAAATAATTTGAATTTAAACATCCTATGATATCATATTTATTTAATCTTAAAAACTTTATATTAAAAAAATCATACATATCGTTATGGGAGATCATGTTTCTTGTATATATTATTTTGTATCCATCCCATTTTTTAAAAAAAAATATCTTGTTAAAAAAACATGTGTACCAACATAATATATATGTATCAATTATAATAACTTATATATGATTAAAAAACCCTATGTATCGGCCAAAATTTATTATTCATCACTTGTGGGACATGATATTTAGAAAAATATCACTTTTATATAATCATGAATACCCACTATGATATATTTGATATCACAATATGGTATTTTCCTTTACAATATTTTAGTTTATAATTTTACATATATCTTATGTATATATAGGAATATTTTTTTTTTGAAAGGTAGTGTTCTGGTCAATGACCAAAACACCAAAATTTATTGATAAAAACGATTACACTAGAATATGTTATACAATAATAAAAAAATTATTTATTATATAAAATATTTTATGCATCACTGTGTAACCATATACGAAATTTAACAATTATTTTTAATATATTATACATATTATTTAGAATATTACAAATCTCACAGAGTTTTAGAATTTCACAATTTTATAATTCTATAGAATATATTTTGTATTCCTTCTCACTCCACTCAAAATTTTATAACTTTCTCAACAAAACTCATAACATCTAAAATATTTATTTGGGCATGTCAGGCCACTTCAGATCCTTTGAATCTCCTTTGAATATATTCAAATAGTCTTTTACTCAATCAATATTATTTGAAATATCATAGAGTATGAAAACACCCCTTAGAGTACATCAATAGTATTCCACTATGTTATCCTTATTAGGTAATGTCGATCCACTGTTAGATTTTTTTTCAATTACAATATTTAAAATTATTGTTAAAATTTCTCATTAAATTTTCTTTATATACCTTATATTTATAATAAATACATATAAAATTTAGAGAACATGAAATAAATTTATATAAAGAAACATGTCATCAATTATTCCACAATAAGTCAGTGTGTAAATTAGTCAATATAGAAAAATGATGGTTAATCTCGTCAACAAATTTATCTATAATCAAACTGGACTTTGATAAAAACTAAAAAAGTATTTTCTTGTGCTATGATAAAATATATCTTTAGGAAAACATTATTTTTTTAATATATTATTGTTAATTTTTTAACTTATATTACTACACTTATCTGAATAACAGATTAATTTTTTTTAAAAAAATTAACATTTTTATTTTCAAAAATTATCCATGGAAGCTATCAAAATCAATTATTATTTCTTTCATTGATCAATTCAGTTTGTCCACATAAAATTATAATTTATTCTTGAAGAATAAGGATGATAAAATATTCAAACATACCTCAACAATGATATCTTTTGAACACTTTCTATAAATTCTAGATTCACATGATATGATAATTGTTGTAGTTTTAAAAATATTTCCCACTCAAGGGATACACTATATAATAACATAATCAATGTGGATCCCATAATAAAATTTTCTGAATCATAAAAAATGTTGAGATAATTATAATATAGTAATATCCATCAAGTTTGTGATAGTTATTTCAACTTACTCAATTCATTTGGTTCTCCCCTATAATCACAAATCACTTCCAATTCCCAATATAGGAAGAAAAAATACAATATATATAGTAATAAGGTGTAAAAACTTTTCCCCTCACTAAGGGAAACAAGGTTGAGAGTTTCTTTTGAAATAATATAAACATTTGTATTTAGCACCATTTTTTGGAGAAATCATTGTGATTATTCCCTTACTCATCCATGTAGTAGTTTTGGGTAGAATATATTTATTAATTTATTTAACACCCACTTTATATATAATTTTATCTTATATGTTATCTATAATAGAACATGGTTTTCTTGGTTCTAGTCTTATCTTTATATGAAACTCTACTTAGTCTATCAACATAATTAGAAAAATCATTAAAATGTGCCCTGACTACTTGACCTTCCACGAAGTTCCTAACAAACTCTTATTTTATCATATTTTAAAACGAAATTTTAAATTTTTGTTCTTTGGTTGGAAGTAATTTATCTATTAATGAACTTGAATTATCTTTTATTTTTTGAAATTTTATTTTCATTTCCAATTGAAGTAACCAAATGATCACATACTCATTAAAAACATACTCAGATTTCTTTATTTTTTCCAAGTGGTTTCTCAAGAATTTCATCCACAAAACCAATCCCCTTATTTTATTCATGGATTTTTTATCTTATTTGATAAATTTTATTTCCTCCATAAATAATTATTTTCATGGATTATTTTCAATAGACCATGGTATTCCCCCTTCTTCCATAATAAAAATCAACTTTTTATTTTTACTGATTAGTTTTGTTTGGTCTTCTTGGGTTTATTTTGAATTACATTTTTATTTTAACTATTTTTTAAGGGAAACTCACCTATCCTATCTTCATTTTTATTCCTTATATTTGGGGTATTATATTATTAATTTATTTTAGGGAATACATGGTAGTTTGTAATATTATAATTTTATATTATGACCACTTTGATTTAAAAATCCATATAGATTCCATAGGCATTAAAATCTATTTGAGATAGGTAAATACGTCCCCTTTATTTGTTTTTCATTAACTAATCCATTCTAACATTGATGTGGTATTTATTTTTCTTATAATAATATAAATATTATTACATATTTTTAAATACGAATTCCCAAATCAATCACAACACCGACAATAGCCAATAAACTAAGACATTTTACTCTGAATAAAATTCTGGTTAAATTATATTCCTCAATATTTTTATTTTAGTATATCCTTTAATTGATTATCCATTAGAGAACAACTTCTAAAGTAGTTCATCACATCCACTAAAAATTCAATTGTGGGTTCCTCACTAATTTTCATCATCCATATCAATGTATATTTTTATTAGGAACATTCACTATGCATGAAACTAGAATTAAATGAGTCATAATTTTATGAAGTGAATGATAGTTTTTTAGAGCTTTTATATATTGTTAATTATAAAATATCAAGATCTTATTTCCATATTGTATAGGTATTTTAGAAAAAATATACTCTTTGGGATTATGTATGGTTATAGATCTTATCTCAACTATTTATGAAGGAATAACTATAAAATTTTCTATATTTCATAATTTCACCTTAAATTTAAAGAAACAAAATATTGAGAGTGTGTTTATTATTAAATAAACATTAAAAATTATTAAAAATAACCTTTTATTTTCTCAATATGGTCTACATAAAGTTTTTCCTTCTCATGTATTGGTTTTTAAAGATCCATTGACTTGTCTAATATGATCTTTAACTAATCATCCTTAACATCTATGCTATACTTTTAATTTATTTATAATACAAGGTACTTTTTTCAATACATTTTTTACTTCATTTACCCCTATATTTTATTGATCAACACATTCTCAAATCGGGAACACCTTTATTCAATATCCATAATCATGGAACTTATGTATATTAATTTTTTTGAAATTTTTACACATAGTAACACCGTTTAATTCAATTCCTTCTCTAATTTTTTTTATTTTCATTAAATCTTGGAGATATCCTATTACATTATTATAAAAGTTCCACAAATTAAAGTGACTATTTCATTGTGATATTTATGTACTTTTCAGTTTAATTTATAAACTGTTTCATTTTTTAAATCCCCATCTATTAGATCTTCAATGATTTCCCTTAGTTATTCTTCATCCATGCTAGATCTTATTTTTTTATAGTTCATATGAAGAAAATGTTTTCACTCGCTTTCATAATAAGTCACCTCTTATCATTATTAGATTCTTAAAAAGGAAAATTATTATCACACATAAAATAAAAATTCCAAATTTCATTACCATTAGGTAGTAGTGAATAATATTTATTTAATGAGGCATTTGTCAATTTATTTTCATCTATATTAATTATATTCATCAATGTGTTGGTATATATTTCTTTAATTTTATCTTTGGTAGGTAACTAATTAGATTATTCAAATTTTTACTTCATAAAGTGTTTTGGAGAGAAACTCCAGAAAATACATTAAGATAGTGATAATCAAATTAGTGGTTGAACCACATCATTAATAATAATGTTTATTCCCTTATGATGGATGATACTAAATTAAAAGGGGTGGGGGTGAATCAGTTTGGGTTACACAATATAAATTCTAATATATTTTCCCCTCTTGACCTTTGATACTATTTGGTTAACACATATCTCAATCTTTGATTGTATTTGGTTTGTGGGAAAGTTAATTAAGAAGTAAAGAACAAAAAAGGACACGTTAAGATTTGATAGCAAGGCTCACCTAGAATGTGTACAAATAAAACCCCAATATATGGTTGTTTTTATCCCACATATGCATAGATTCTATTTTTTTATCAAGATGATTCTCAGTCAAAGGTATTCCATTGAAACTATTATCCATCAATTGATCAGGTATAATGGAAGAACTAACTCCCTATTTTAGACTCTAGTACCTACCAGGTATCCCTCAAGAAAATTAAATATTTGGATTCCTCCTCTTATTGTATTATTATAAGTATAGGATAATATATCTCTAAGATAGGATCAACTTAAACTCCTTCCTCAATATACACTAATCACCTTGGAAGCATCCTCTATACAATAATCGAAATGAAACATTCACTATTCTTTAAACCTCATGATATAAGGAATTTTAATATATTAATCTAATTATTATTTAATACTATGTATATTCTATATTAGAATCATGAACCTCTTCATATTCCCTCTATGTTTTTATTTAGTGCACAATAATAATCACTTTTTCAGCTACTCTAGATCTATCAATTTTCTTTTATACATAAAAAATTCTCATTGGTAGTATCATCAGTCCAATAGTTTTATTTATTTAATACTTAATATATTCATTACTTTTTGGTATATAATTTTTCTATGTCCCCTTATCATTTTAATTATATTATTTGTATACTTTTTATATTTATAGAACCATGAGAATATTATTTCTATATTTAAATATGTTAATCTCCCTCTAAAATCATCCTCTTGATATTTCATTCAGTTTTCTACAATTGAAAATATATTCCATCCAATATTATACATAATAATAAATTTATTAATAGACAACCAAGATATATCCAAGCTATGTCCTTGTTAATTGGACTTTAAATATACAAATACATTATAGAAAAATATTCAATAATATTACTAGTTTCCATCTTTGACTTATGATAACTATTTACATATTCTTCCTCAAGATCCCTCTCAATTATTATGAAATCTTTATTTCAAACAACCACAATGACTATAATCATATAATACCATTCTTGGATGAATACATAGAGATACATAGTTATGGTGTTGTGGAAACTCTCATTTATAAAATGTGTCAAGGAGAGATAATTAATGGCGAGGAGAATTGTTCATGCTCAGGTCCATGGGCACTAGCTTTTCACCCAGGTTCTATTCACCCATGTTTTAGCTTTTTTTTCTTAGCTCCCCCTTGCATGAACCACTTTCTTACATTGTCAATGTTCCACGGTCACCATACATTAAGAACCCATCCTCACTAGAGATTTAAGGTAGACACCCACTTCACATAACGTCAAATTGTACCCATGGTATATAAATATACTTGATGGATACCAATTTAAAGGAAATTTTGAATATGAAATGAGTTATCATCTATATGTTCCCATGTCATTCATTAACTCTCAGGTGGGTTATTAAGCCAAAATATGATAACCCATATATTTTATAAACCTTAATTCATGACTTCTTACATAAAGATACAAATAACACCATCCTAAAATATTGAATGATTTTGTGTATTTAGGTAATTAGATACATAAAATAATAACTTTAAATGGGTATATAATAACATTATTTAAAACTCTTTAAAACTCTTTTAAAATTATGTTACTCTCATAAAACTAAATGGGAGAACCTGGTGGTGTTCATAGAAATGAGGTGGGATATAAATCCCAGTAATGGAATAATAAAATTATAACATGTTGAAAATAATACCCGTTAGTAAAGATGAATATGAAGGTGACATAAAAGGGGTGATAATAATAAACATGAAAATTAAATTATGATATATGATAATAACATCAAGGAAACTTAGAAAGGTGGTAACAATATATAATATGACATCATAAGCATAAGTCGTGGATAAACATTAATACATCATAACATAGGGGGATTAGGATAACCTCCCACGCACCACCAATAGTATATCATGAGATGAAAATATTACCCAAATCACTGAAGTGTTATATAATCTAGACCCACCCATCACATTCATAGTATGTACATATATTTTTTCACATTTATCTTACAAAATAATAATGAATTTAATCACTTTTTAACCCATCAATAAGGATTTGATTTACATACAAGGAATGAATCATTAAATTAATTATATGTTTATATAGGTGAATACCATTAAGTGGAAATGGGGGTGGGTATTGATAATACAGTAGTTTGACATGGAAATCGTAGGATAATTTAAGTTTTATAATGGGTGTACAATAAGTTTCATGGAAGGGGTTAATGAGAGAAAAAGGTGTTCCCTTATTATATGGTAATAATAAGGAAAATAAAATGGATGTTCAAAAAGATATTAAAATACATGTGATAACTGAGAGGTGTATGGGTTTAGTCATTGATCGTCTATTTTTATGTTTTTCCTTTTAAAATTATAATTCACCTCTAGTAATTAAAAATTATTCTACTGTAAAATAATAAACAAGGATACCCACAACTAGAAAAGAATTTATGAGGTTTAATATTCAATAAGAGTATCTAGTCCTTGGTATGGTTTGGAAATAATCTAAAACACACCTCCACTAGAAAATACTTTATGTTTTTCTTCAAGTAGGGAATATCCATTACTTTCATATAACTATAGACATTTGATAGTTATTGTTTTATTCACATAGATAATTAAATAAATAATTTTTTGAATAAAAATGATCCTTTAACAACATGACTAAATTTGTTGTCAATGTGCTCTATGAATTCATCACTCTTTCCATATTTCATGTTCTTCTTCATATTATTCATCTTATTACACAATATTGAGAAATAAATTGTCCATATGATATCAGTCTTTCCGATAAACACCATATGTTATATTTATTCAGGTCCACCTATGTAACATGCGTCGTCCGATACCACGCTGTATGATCTCTTCCACCCAATCTATTCATAAAATTATGCTATTTTTTATTCTTTTACAAAAATTTCTCAAGATCATTATTCATGTATAAATAATATCTACTATCATTATTTTTATCTCAAGAACCTTATATTAGAAATTTTATCATATTTTATGACTACACGAACTACATATTATCATCCTATTATATATTATACTAATTGCGAAAACATTATATCTGAATTTTATAGAAATTTAACATCTATAAAGACAAATATATTTCTTGTTTACTTTTTATAACACTTATATTCTCTGCCATTAGGAGGGTAGATATGGAAAATAACTTTAACTCCACTTTTATTGAAATTTTCATTATTATCTCATTTGACTTTGACAATACAAGGACTACCAAACACCCTTAAATATCTAATTCTTGGGGTTTCATGGCAATTCATCTCATAAAGATTCATATCATGGTTTAGAATATAGAAACAACAATTTTTAATGTGAGATGCTACTCCAATATCTTGTATTAAAAATAATCAAGAAGTATCATTTTCAATCTATATAGTTCGAGTCATATCAACCAAACTTCTATTTAATCTTTTAGAAACACCATTATACTAGAGTGTTTATAGTGAAATATGTTCTTGTAGAATATATTGCTTTTAAGACAATCATTTAACTTACCATTTCTATACTCAACATCATTATTATTTTGACATTTCTTCATGAAAAAAACACATTCGATTTCTACACTTTGCCTAAAACTCTTAAACATTTAAAGAGACTCTAATTTAAGTTTAAAAAACATAAAACATGTTATATGAGTCAAATAATATAAATAAAATAAATTACACAGCTTTCTTTTATTTATTTCAATCTCACTGGCCCACATATGATGGAATGAGTAATTTTTCTGGGTTGAGTTGAATATATCTCAACTTTCTTATAGACTGAAGTTATAATATTATGGTTTTTACATATCAAACAACACTAGAAACTTCTTCTTTTCATATTATAAATATTGTAGATACTTTATCACATTATCATCTTTCTCATAATCCTATAGCACATATACCTACACCTTTATGAAATAAATTATTTTCTTCCAAAATTTTATAATTAAATGATTCCTATGTATCTCTGACTTGAACCAAATTACCCATTTTTCATTTACCTAAGATCAGAACCATCCTAACATAGTGAATTTTAACAATAAATCCACATATTCTTAAAATAACTTCATTTAATTTATAAAAGAGTTTTTAAATATTCAAAACAATTATGTTTCAATCCATTAAAAAGTAAGGCGCTTTTGGATTTCAATGTATATTTTCCTATGATTCCATATCCAAATCATTTTCTTCTAAGTGACTCGTAATTCCGAAAATTCATTATTTATTATTTTTATTATTTTAAATTCTATGAAAATTTCATATCCTCGATCATATGTGAAGAAATTCTACTATCAAATATCCAAGGATGTTATCCTTTTGTGACCTTGAGAGTAGTTTCAACAACTAAGGCATTATCTTTTCCAATCCCATCCTTCACTTGAGGATTTTTATATTTATTATATAATATTTATTGAGAAATTATTATAAAAAAACATATTTTATCAATATGATTGGATGATCACATCATTCACAAATATTTTACAGAGGTTGAAATCTATTTTAAATTTTCAAACTGGATTTCTCCAGTTGTCTTGTTTTAGTTGATTGAATCCTACTCAAACTTTATTTACAATACCTCATAGACTAAATATAGTGTTGATAATTAATCCAACTCATGATTTATTCTCAAATCCACTATAGTCTCTATAGTATTAATAGAAAGCACATTTTCCTCTATAACCTACACATTGTCCAAATCAATGTGCCTATTTTTACCATCCATATAACAATCATCCATGGATTCTTATATTAAACCAAAGTTTTGGTATCCTCTTAAAATATTATTCAGATTATAAATCTTATCATTCTTCAAATATTATCTATTTTTAGTGGTTTTTACAATAGGCGTTGATGCCTTAGAAAAATTTTAATTTCTAACATAACTAGTTTTTGCTACATTCATGGTCCTCTTGACTTTCTTCTTCAAAGGAATATCTTTAATCCTATTTTAAACCACCAATGATGATCTTTATTGATCATTCTAAGGTTGAGACTTTATAAAACATTCAAAAACATCTACAAATGAGTTTTAAGAAGTTTTTATTCTTTGATTAGATTCAAAAAAATTAATTTAATAAGATCAAAATATTTCACATTCACCTTTATCTTTTCTTCAAGATTGAGGTTGATTTTTTTGTCCAAAACATATATCTTCTTCATATCAACAATATATTTTAATGATATATTTTTTTCTATATGTATTGATTCTTTATTTTTTACTGATATATATTTTTCCTTATAGTTCTTATTTACTTTCTCAAGTTTAACACTTTGGGAAATACATTATCTTAATTATATTTAAATCATAAATTCCCTATAAGACACATATTATTCATAATTATATTTGTTTCTTTCATCATTGGTAAGATGCTAATTATTTTCATTTGAAATAATCAACTACTCGACACCATCATCACTATAATTTTTAACTTCTACTTCCTAGTCGTTATCTCTCTCAGATTTGGAAAAGAAATTTACTGCTTTTATATTTAGATAATGTATTATACTTTATTTTGTATTAGGAATTTCAATTTTCTTTCTTATATTTCAAAGATTATATTGAATTTTTATCTTATTTATCACAATATTAATCATCAATTATACATGAACAATTTATTGCGAAATGTGCAATGGCTATTTAGCTAAATAATTTCAATAGTAACTTTCATTTATAATTCCCTATACCTATTTTCACCTTTTTAGAAAAAAATATGAATTCATTAAAAAATTTACTTACATCAACTTTATTTATAGATTCACTACCTTATTCTTAGGAATATTCTTCTAAGTTATATGTTTCAATGCTTTGGAGGTTAATTAAATATAAACCTTCTCTTTATTCTTGATAGTATTTTCTCTTCTCATTTAATATGTGATGGGAATTCAATGTGAATCATGTCGATAGAGTTTTTCAAGATATCTATATTTAAAATATTAAACCATGGAATAAAATATATATTGAATAATTCTTATAATATTTTAAACAATAGTGACATTATCCAACTTCTCACTAAAAATATTATGGTGATAAAATGTCGTTAGCCCTTATAAAAAACTCACCAACAAATTAATTATATCCTATTATGAGATATTCATAATTAAATCACCAAATCTATAACATTACTTTGTTCATTTTTGTTTTTAATTTATAAATATTCCTCAAATTATCCTATGTTATTTTATTTGTTCTAATTCCTTTAGTTCTCAGAAATTACCTTCTTGAGAGTGAGGAAATTATATCATTTTAGGATATAAACTCATTTTTTAGGTTCTTTTTATTTATATCAAGTATCGGATCACCATAAATGGTAGGAGTGAAAATATATATATTATCTCCAAGATAATAATATAAAATGGATAAAATATATGGAAGAATTATTTAATTTCAGATATTATAATTTTTCAAATAAAATATAAGAATTACATTACAGTTAAGTGAGTTATGAATATCCAGGCCAACCTTCCTTTTTACAAAACTTCAAAGAGAAAATAGTCAATGAATGAACAAACATTATTCCAATTGAAAATACCAACAATATATATGTGATCAATGAGATTTGGAGGGGCTGAGTAAGTGATTTTCACTTTTTTTAGTTTTACATTTTTAAAAACAATCTCCACCACTAGTAAGTGAGAATTGAATCTACTGAAAAGAAACAAAGAATCACACACATAGGAACATAAGTAATTACACGGTTAAAAAATACATAATATTTGTTTATCCTTGGCATGGTTTGGAAATAATCCAATACCACACATCCACTAGAAAAAAAATCTTTTATAGTTTATGGAAATTAGGGAATATCCATAACAAATGTTCAACTATAGTACTTTTATATTCAATGTTATCTTCTCTTAGATAATGTGATAAACATTTTTAAAACAAAAAAATGAACCTTCACCAATATACCTCAATAAATTTCCACTGTTATTATTTAAATATTCACACATGACTTCTTAGAAATTCTTTTAATCCTATTAAATTTATTTCACAATATTGAAAAATACATCATCCATATGATAACATTAGATATATTAAAATTTACTCTAGTGTAAATAGTATGGTCTTTCTCTTTCCGATATCCTTAATCTGATACCCATTTTTAGGGGTCCTCCATATAATACCACTTTGTATGATCTCTTCTATCTGATGATACTTCATTAAATGCTTCAACAAAATATTTCTTAAGTACATCAGTCATCACCTCACTTTTTCTACAACTCACATGATAGTAAAAAAAATCCTAGTGGACTATCTCTCCTTTATATAGTAATCATATTTCTAAAAACGTACAAAGAATTGTGATTATAAAATTTCAAGTTCCCAATAAAACATTCAACATATGACATAAATGGTTCTTCAATTGGCTTCCTTCAAACATCCACACAAATAGGAGTAAACAGTTTTCAATAATACTTTACTCAAAATAGGGAATAAATGATCTCTTAAAAAATCATTATATAATTTATACAATCATGAATCTTCCATAATGATTATTGTGGAATTGGACATCTAGCTCAGAAAATATCACAATTTAATTTCTTTACAAAAAATTATAAAGTTCCTCAAATCTACTTCTCCTGGTAAATATTTTATTAACTGATATTTCATGTTAAATAATTTTTTGATAGGATCACAAATATTAATTTCTCTTATCAACATATTAATGTTCAATCATATTTTCATCCCCCATTGAGTTATTATTTATGGGATTTCTTTGTCTAGTAATATTCTACCTAGAATAATGATATTCCAACATTTTTTCAAAATTTTCATATTTAAAATTCTATATTCACTATCCTAGAAACCTCATTCCAATGAATTCATAAATATATATCCCACAACCTTGTGTTTCTAAACCCAATGGACTTCATAATAGGTTATTTAATTGAGACACATCATACTCTTCTCTTTTTAACAACAAATCATCTTCAAATCCCACAACACTTCACTTTTTTAGGAACCATAGATCATCTAACTTCTTCTATTTACCAACATTATCTATAATCATGAATTTTTTTTATAAATATTATTATTGGAACTTTAACGATTAGAAAATCATTAGTTGATTTTATTTATTTGGAAAACTCATTCAGATAGTATCCAACTAGTCACCTCTTTCTATTTATTTATTTATGATATTATAATGAACACAATGAAACAAATAATTTATTCCAATCTCATTCTAATTACCTCTATCCATTTTTCTCTATCTATTTAACTAAGTCTATTCACTATTATATGGAAGAATTTTTCTTTTCAATTTATTTTTATGATAATAAAATACAAAACTATGAAATTATTCTTTCTTAATCATAAAAAAAATCAATACGTATTGGTATAAAAAATATCCCCCTTTGGATTTTTTTGAAAAAAGGATATAAATCACTAAAGCACTAAAACTCAAGTGATATATTACTTCTAAATAATTATAAACCTATGACAAAACTCAGTGTATGAAACAACAATAATTGAATCAAATTTCATGTTGTCTATAGAGAAATGATTCATAATAATTTTAACACTTCATACATTACAATTTATTCATCACAAAAACTAGACTCATCCTGTAAGAAACAATTCTTACAAAAACTTCAAAAAATAGTTAAAATATTTCACACCTGATAAAATCAAAACATACACCTTTCAAAAAATACTTATAAATTTATACTCTCCCTTGATAAGTAATGCACATATCAACTAATATATTTATGTTATATATGTTATCCATCATAAAAAATAATATCCAAAGACAATATGATATTGGGGACATAATACAAATACATTATTCTTGAAGAGAATGAGTTTGTACACCCATAATAAACATCATCTTATTAAATGTTTATTTAAGTAATAGTTCAATGAAATATCAAATACATTCTCTATTGTAGGAATAAAATCCATATTTAGTTCATTTAATTCAATATTACCATTTATAAATTAATATTTAATAATAATATGAACTTATATGGAATGTTTCATTGGATTATAATTAAGATTTATCACACTTTGATTGTCACAACCTAAGATAAAGGGTAACATCACATCAACTAATAAATATTCTAGTCATGTATTCATCCATACTTACTATGTTTCATATTTAGTGACACCTAAATAATCATATTATATAGGGTTAATAGTTGATAAATATTTATTCTTTACATGAAAACTCATACATCTTTTTCCAAAAAAAGAAAACCCCACCAGATGTGGATCTTTTGTCACTAAAACAACCATCGAAAATCATATCAGTGTAACCAAATTGACTTAACTTTTATGTGCTATCATATTTCAACATGAAATAAACTATTCATTTAATATATATGTGAATTATTTTTTCATCCACAAGATGATATTCCTTAGGTTCACTTTTATTCCTAGAACAAAGTGTAACAACACACAAAAGATCTAGACATGAAGATATAATATATTACAAGATTCCAATAAAATTCCTATGTTCTTTAAGATTAAACAACATTACTTACATATATTTTTCCAACATTTGTTCCAATAAAATAGTTTTAAAAACATGATTTTAAACTTCCATGATAAGGTTTTCAATATTTATTTATCACATTTCTCCTGAGAAAGGAAATTTTGCGTTTTCTTTTGAGAGATTTATAAACCAAGAAATTACATCATTCTCCTAGATTATAAATTTTAAATAATTACTTTATCTCTTTAAAAAAATTACACATTTCATAATTATTACCTATGAATATGATATCATCAGTGTAAATATTTAGAATGAGTAAAACATATTGATTTTCTTTTATATAATGGTTGTTATCAAATCTAGATTTTCTAAAATTTAACTTCGTCAAGTAAGTAACTGGATTAGAATACTAGCATCTCAAGGTTTGTTTCAATAAATACAAATACTTTTTAAACAAGTAAACATATTCTTCATCATGACCCAATAAGAAGCCATGTTGTTTCTCAATATAAAATTATTCTTGTATCTTTCCATTGATAAAGGAAAACTTGAAATCCATTTGGAATTTTTTATATCTCTATTATGAAACATTATAGATAAGGATTTTGACAGTTTAAAGTATTTATTTTGGAGAAATGTTCTCATAAAAAACAATTCCTTCAACCTATGATTACCCTTTAAAAACTATTCATTCCTTATTCTTTATCAATTTCCTCATTTCATTCAACTAGTTTCAGAAAAAAAATTATTCCAAATCAACATCATATCTTATGGTTTGGGTATAAGTTCTCATGTCCATTTATTATCAATCTAATTTAACTCTTCATAAGTGGAATAAATTCACACTTGGTACTCTGAAAATTCCTCAACATATATTGATCTAATCTTTGAATACAGTGAGTTGTGTGAGACTATCTTGGATATTATTCTTGTTTCAACTTGTTTTCCTTGATCTCCATTGATATTTATGACCTTCCATTCTTCGTCAGCCTTATATTATATGAAAAAAATAATTCATCACTAGAAATAGTTGAATTAATTACTTTATCCCAACAAGATTCTATATCAGTACATCTAAAATAAATTTCATCAAGATGAATGACTACTGTAAGAAATCGAATCTTCTTTTCAGGTACACTTTTCCTTTTTTGGAGTTTTTTGGAAAAATGAACTTTTTGGAAATTTTTGAAGTACACTCCGTGTAATTTCTAAGTACACGCCGTGTACTCTTTTCCCGCCAAAGTCGTGTGTTGGTCGTGTCCAGGCCACCCAAATGGTGTGTAAGGGTGACGTGGAGGCCGTTTTTGGAGGAGTAGGGAAAGGACCTAGTACACGTCATGTACTCTAAAAGTACACGCCGTGTACTTTCTTTTTTTTCAGTAAATGGACCGGGGTCGCGCCTGACGCACAGAAGCGTCCTCTTCTCTAGGTTTCATTCTTCTGAGAGAGACCGTACGACCGAATCTTCTCCGAGCCGTCGTGCCTCAGTCGGACCTCTGTTCCAGCCGCCATCAATTGCGCTGGAAGCGCAACAATGAGTTCTTCATTCTGCTTTAGCCTTATTTCTTGATTCCTCCTCATTTTCAAGTTATCGTTGGTTTAGTGTTTTGTGCATTTTCTCAGAACTACATCGTTCTAAGGGGAATCTGTCATCGTGGTTCAAATATATCGATCTACTGGGATCAAGGTAGGTGGTTTGTTTCCCTACATTGAATTTCCTTGAGTTTTTGGTGAAAAAGTGGCAGATACCCATGTATCGGGTATCTCGGGTTAGGGTTTTGATCATGTTTTGTTATCTGTCTTACATTTCTTGTATGCTTGAGGTTATTGGATGATTAATAATTTCTTGTTAGCATGGTTCAGAATCACCCCATGGGTGTTTCCCCCTTTTTTGGCTTTTTATTATCGTTTGGCGCGGTTTTTCCTATGAGGCAACCCTTTTTCACATTGCTAGTATGCCAGTTGAATTGATTGCATGTATTGCCTACTGTTTATATGCTTATGGATGCTTGTGGCTATTATCCAAGTAGTTTTTGAACATACATAGGTTACTAACAGTCTTTTACGCACGACTAAACTGCTCAGGGCTGAGTGAACTTAGTGTGGTAGACTAAAGGGTGAATTAGCGATTATGGCTTCCCTAGAGAGTCTGTTATGATTAGTATCGATCGTAGGATCCATGGGAATGGGACTTTGTGCTTCCTCAGAGTGTCCTTAGTTATGTAAAGAGACTATAGGGGGAATTAGATGTAAGTTCTTCCTCAGATATTCTATATCTTTCGTTGCAAGATCATAGGGGAATTGACGGTGAGAGCTTCCTAGAGTATCTGTTCCTTTGTACGTTTACTTGACTAGAGGGGTTTTCTAGTAGGAGCCACCCAGAGAGTCAGTGCTTTATTTTTTGGTTTGTTGTGATGAGTCCATCCAGTCAAATAACATGTTGGATTTGTACTGTTTACTGTTTAGGTAGACTAATGAGTTACCTGTTGTGCTTACTTGCTTGCCTTGGGAGTATAGAGCTGTTGATAGGTTCCTTGGTTGATAGCTAAATGATCGCATTGAACTGCTAAATAAATCTGAATGGAGAATTGTAGGATTTTTTACTTTAGTGTATTACTATTTCTCTGCTGCATTTATTTCCTTCAGTTTTTCTATATTACTCACTTACAATAGGGCACAGATCTCGTGGTGATTGCCTACTGGGATTAGTCTCACACCCTGTTTGGGTCCTGCTTTTCAGCCCAAACAGGTTATATGGTTGCAGGTGTGGATAGGGATTGTGTCCCTTCTACTTCGGGTACATGATTGCTGGTTGGAGATGGAGAGCATAGGACTGAGCTTAGGATTGCGATGCTGTTGGAGTTGTTGTTTACTTCCATACCTTGTTTTTCAGTTGTATTTCAGCATGTTGTTTTGTTTTCTGCATTCCTTATATACTTGTACCTGCTGCATCGTTATCATTATTATTATGTGTTCATTGCTTCTGATGTTTAGTTTCAGTGTTTGTATGTTGTTTACTGCTTTTATTATTGACTGCTGTTTTCTTTCCTTGTATACCTTACCAAATGAGGGCATAGCTTCCCCAATAACTTACCAAGGCCCTCACTGCAAGTCGGAAGCCTCTGGCATTTGGGGAAATGTACTTGAGGTCATGTGGTGAACCGGGTATGGGGCACCAGTGGAAGGGCTCCGGATTTGAGTCGTTACAAAGTGGTATCAGAGGGGTTCTTTCCTTTTCTTTTGACTTACTGTTTAGAGACATTAGACAGGGATAGGACAGAATAGGTGAATGGTAAATAGGTGTGCCGGGGCGTTCTAAAACCCATGTACAGGGAAAAATCCAGATTACCTCGAATATTGCACGTTTTGAGTTTTGAAAATGTTACGGTTTAATATATTTCACTGTTGGGTGATGCACTTGTTTTGTTCTGTTACTGTTTATATGATTGTAGTTCTATTTTGTGCAACCCGATGAGATGAGGGTATGTCATATCATGCATCATATAAGAACATGTTAAAAGATCACACTCCATGCAGTTTTCCCTGCCATCTTGGTTTCATTAGAGATTGCATGCTGTTGTGATAGGATTTGTGATAGAAAATGCATGTTGTTGTGATAGCTACTGTGATAGATTACCTGCTATGTTGATATGGTATCGGTTTTTGGAGCCTTCTTATCATGGATGCCAAACTTTTATCTTAGAGGTGTTATGGGCCCTCGAGGATCGGAATTTGGTGGGTGGTCAGTTCTTATATTGTTCTCTTGTTACATGCATTGTTTGGATGCCAAGCTTTGATTCGCGGGGAGTATGGGTCCCACAGATCGAAATTTGGAACCTTAACCTCTCTTTTTTCTATGTTTTCTGGGCTCTGGTGCAGTTCTGAGGCTACTATCCAGAAAACCTAGAATACACGGCATGTACTTTATAGATACACGCCGTTTATTTTTTGGCCGTGTCACTGACCGTGTGGACAGGGTCATGGAGCTGCAAATGGTTTTCAAGAACACGTCGTGTACTTTAGGTACATGTCGTGTAGGGGTTAACTAGGGGACCGGCCGTGTAACTAACAACAAAGGCTAGTTAATGCATATTTACTACACACCTTGTTCTATATTTACATGTCGTGTATCCTTTCCCAGGTACCCGGCCTTGTCTTGAAAAAAACGGGTCAGTGTTATCTTCTCTTATACACGCCGTGTTTGTTCAGAACACGCTGTGTAAGGATCAACCGAGTACCCGGCCATGTCACGAACAACACGGGTCGTGGGTTCCCTTCAAGTGCACGTCGTGTCACTAGGGAACATGTCATGTAGTGTCAACCACATGTCAGGCCGTGTCGCTAACAACATGGCCTAGGTAAGTCATGTCTAGTACACGTCGTGTCGGTCTCAAACACGTCATGTAGTCTTCAGCTGGGACAGTCCGTGTGACTTAGTCATGTAGGACTAACCGGGCAGAGAGAAGAGGGTCAGTACACTCCATGTAGTTTAAGAACACACCGTGTAGTCGGGTTGTTTACACAGCCATGTATGGCCAAGGTACACACCCAGGGTAAGATTTCTAGAAACACGTCGTGTATTGGTATTACACGCCGTGTAGTTATGTTTTTTTTCAGATTTAAAGGTTTTTCCCTATTGTTCCATTTTACTCTCCTTTTTTGCAACTGTTTTCATCTTTATTGAAGGTGTGTTATAGTCTTTCAGAGCTATGGCACTGAGACGTCCTCCTGTTTAACGCCAGGAACCAGGCATCAATCGTATGCCTGATATGACTGATCAGGCACTGCCAGTAGTTCCGCCCATCATTCCGGACATGGAACCTACAGGGATTCCAGAAACTGGTTCTGACGCTCAGTTCAGATAGGGTTTCATAAGATTCATGTAGACCTTCCAGGGAGTTCAGCATCCTGCCCTGACCATGGCAGAGCTGACGCGGGTCTTCCAACAGCAGCATCCTCCCACTTTCACAGGGGATAGAGGACCTCAGGCTGTAGAGTCATGGCTAGAAGCCATGTTGTCCATCTTCGAGCATTTGGAGATGCCTCCAGAGAGGAGGTTGAAGCTCGTGACGTATATGCTGTGAGACTCCACCAAGAGATGGTGGGACGTAGTCTCTCAGAAGAGGTGCCATCAGGCTATGGCTTGGGATGAGTTTTAGTGTACGTTTTACGACTACTTCTACCCAGCGACGCTGAGGGATGACAGAGCCAGGGAGTTCATGAGCCTGCAGCAGGGTACCCTCTCAGTTTTGGAGTATTCCTCCCGCTTCACTGAGTTACAACAATTCACTACTGTTCTGGGGAATGATGAGTTGTTTCTAGCGAGGAAGTTTGAGGAAGGCCTCAGACCGGAGATCAGATCACAGGTGAATGTCTTTCAGTTTACTTATATTACTCTGATAGTCAACCAGGCACTCATCACAGAGAGGATCCTGAGGGAGACTGGAGCTGTGGACCCGGACGGTTCAGCATCCAAGGCTGATTCCCTCTAGACGGACAGCAGGAAGCGCCACAGAGAGTCTACCCGAGGTGACTCGAGGAAGTGAGGTATTCCTTTTGGTAGAAGAGATCCCTCTTCTGGCACCCAAGTGGTGTGTTATCAGTGTGCGAGGAGTGGGAATAAGAATCCCCAGTGCCTGAGGGACCCAGTGGAGTGCCGAGCCTATGGCAAGATGGGTTATCTGGAGCGTTTCTGCATGGCTCCCCTTCCAGTGGCTAGTGAAGGGGGATCAGTTTCGACCCCGCATCCAGGAGCAGGGTTACCAGCTCCACAGCAGGCTGGGGTCTGGAGTTCTTCAAGTCATTCAGGTCAGGGTAGAGGCTGTGGATGCAGTGGTCAGGCTCAGGGAGGTGCAGCTCAGGGTTTTCATGCTCTACAGGGCCGCAGTACCGGCCAGACTTTTTCTGTAGAGTAGATTCATCAAGAGCAGGATCCAAGACCCTCTACAGTTTGAGGTACAATCTTAGTAGCCTCAGTTTTATCTTCAGCCCTTTTCGATACTGGGGCTTCACATAGCTTTATCTCTGTTTTTGTCGTGGAAATCCTTGAGCTTTGTGTCTTTTCGTCGGATGACATATTGACTCTCGACACGCATTTGGGAACGAGGACATCTAGTATACGTCAGTGCAAGGAGTGCCCTCTCGAGGTTGCAGGGTATAGTTTCTTATGGGACCACTATGTCCTACAAATTACGGGCTATGACGTCATTCTCGGTATAGACTGGTTGGTTCCCTTCCAAGCAGTCATCGATTGCTAACACCACAGGGTGAGTGTTGTATCACCAAAGGGTGAATCTTTCCTTCATAATGGCGAGTGGGATGTTCTGGAGAGTCCAGCCGGACTCGAGCATCATGGGCTAGGAGGAGTTACGGCCCACATTTCTAGTCTTTATCTGGATGACCAGGGGACTTCATATTTAGATTTTCCTATAGTGGTTGATCTCTTTCCAGAAGTCTTACCATAAGGCTTTTCAGGTTTGCCTCCGGAGCGTGAGGTAGACTTCTCGATTGATCTCGTGCCATGAGCAACACCAGTGTCCATTCCTCCCTATAGGATGGCTACCCCTGAGTTGCAGGAGCTCAAAAAGCAGTTGGAGGAGAATCCGGCAAAGGGTTTCATTAAACCCAGTACTTCTCCTTGGGGTTTGCCTGTTCTGTTCGCAAGAAATGCAGAAGGTACCCTTAGGATTTGCGTGGATTATCAGAAGTTGAACCGGTTGATGGTCAAGAACCGATTTCCCTTGCCAAGGATCGATGATCTCTTTGATTATCTTCGAGGAGATCGGGTGTTCTTGAAGATCGATTTGAGGTCCGGTTATCATCAGTTTCACGTTAGACCATCAGATATACCTCTGACAGCCTTCAGGAGCAAGTATGGTCTCTACGAGTATACAGTTATGTCGTTCGGTCTTACGAACGCGCCAAAAGTTTTCATGGCACTGATGAACCATGTGTTCCATACATACTTGTATTCCTTCATCGTGGTCTTCTTGGACGATATCTTGGTGTACTCTCACACTCGACATGACCATGAAACCCATCTTGAGATCATTTTGAGTACATTGAGGGAGCAACGGCTTTACGCTAAACTCTAGAAGTACCACTTTTGGATGGACGAGATTCACTTCCTGGGTCATGTCATCTCAGTGACAGGAGAATCAGTAGACCTGGAGAAGGTGAGAGCAGTAGTTACCTTGGAGCAGCTGAAGAATTTCTTCGAGGTATAGAGCTTCTTGGGGCTGGCTGGTTATTACAGGTGGTTTATACAGGACTTCTCATGCCTAGAAGCACCGTTGATGGGCTTGACTAAGAAGGGGGTGAAGTTTGTTTGGTCAGAAGACTATGACTCAGCCTTCCAGGAGCTGAAGGGGAGATTGACTTCAGCACCGATCATAGTTTTGCCGGAGCTGGGAAAGAGCTATACAGTTTTTTGTGATGCATCTGGAATCAGACATAGAGCAGTGCTTATGCAGGAAGATCGAGTGTTTGCGTATAGATCTTGGCAGTTGAGGCCACATGAGAGGAATTATCCTATGCACGACTTGGAGTTGGCTGCATTTGTTCATGCTTTACATTTCTGGAGACATTACCTTATGGGAGAGCACTTTTTGGTATACACTGACCACCAAAGTCTCAAGTACATCTTCACGTATCGTGACCTGAATCTGAGACAGCGGAGGTGGGTTGAGTATCTCCATTCCTTCGATTTCGAACTTGCCTATATGCCTGGGAAAGGCAACGCAGTGGCTGATGCCCTGAGCAGTAGAACTCAGATACATGCAGTTTAGGAGGCCAGAAGTGAGTGGAAACTAATGGCTCTATTCTCATAGATGCATTTGGAGGTGCACGACAGGCAGGGGTAAACTTTCCTATCTTCTATTGCTGTTAACTCTGCACATCTGGACCAAGTTGAAATGAGGAAGCTGGCAGATTCAGAAGGGCTAGTCCTACAGGAAAGTGGGTCAAGAGAGGACCCTCTTCCTGGGTGGACCATTAGAGAGGATGAGATCTTGCGTTTCTGGGGATGCGTATGGGTGCCAACAGATATATGAAACGAGCTGATGCGAGACTTCCATTCCTCAGTTTGGGCAGCTCATCCTGGAATCACCAAGATGTACCGTGATTTACACCGCCAGTACTGGTGTCCAGGTATGAAGAGAGATGTGTCTAGTTTTTTCATGAGATGTTCCACCTGTCAGCAGGTGAAGGCGGAGCACCAGCGACCAGTAGGGCTTTTACAGCAGCTACCCATTCCAGAGTTGAAGTGAAACGACATCGCGATGGACTTTGTGACTGGTTTTCGAAGATCTTCGAGAGGAAACGATGCGGTGTGGGTCATCATTGACAGGCTTACAAAGGTTTCTCACTTCTTGCCAATCAAAGAGACTTTTAGTGTCGATGATCTGGGATGACTTTACATTAGGGAGATCGTTCGTCTGCATAGAGTTCCACACTCCATTGTTTCTAACAGGGATGTTCACTTTACCTCTCGGTTCTGGCAGGGACTTCAAAAGGCCTTGGGTACATAGGTACTTTTGAGTACAGCATACCACCCCCAGACTGATGGCCAGTCCGAGCTCACGATCCAGGTGCTTGAGGATATGCTCCGAGCTTGCATCATAGACTTTGGCGGTTCTTGGGAGAAGCATATTCCTCTGGTGGAGTTCTCCTACAACAACAATTTTCAAGCGACCATTGAAATGGAGCCATATGAGGCTTTGTACGGTAGGCCATGATGATCACCTTTATGCTGGCTGGAGGTAGGAAAGGAAGCTTTGCTGGGACCTCATCTTGTTCAGGAGACTTCAGAGCAGAAAGAGCTGATTCGGAAGAGGATGGCTAGAGCGCAGTCTCGACAGAAGTCTTATGCTGATCAGCGGAGATGACCTCTAGAGTTCGAGGTCGGTGATCAGGTTTTCCTACGTGTCACACCGAGGTTGGGACACAAGAGGATTTGGAGATAGGGTAAGCTTTCACCATGGTACGTCGGGCCGTTTGAGGTCTTGGAGAGAGTTGGGCTGGTTTCTCATCGGTTGCTGCAACCTCAGAGGTATCGGGCCATGCACGACGTCTTCCACGTCTCTCAGCTCCGACGTTACTTTTTGGACTTGTATCATGCCTTTCAGCCCGAGGAAGTCACCCTTGAAGCAGATGCATCATTCTAGGAGCATCCTATTCGGATTGTCGATCGCAGTATGGAGGTTCTCCGCGGGCGGTCTATTCCTCTGGTACGAGTGCTATGGAAGCACGGGCGAGTACATGACAAAACCTGGGAAAGGGAGGTCGATGTACGATCACAGTGGTCAGAGATGTTCAGGGTTTCTTCTTCTCTGCCTCGTTAGGGAAATTCGGGGAAAAATTTCTTTAAGGGGGGGAAGATTTTAAGAACCTGGATCTTCTTTTCACGTACGCTTTTCCTTTTTTTGGAGTTTTTGGTTAAAATAAACTTTCTGGAAATTTTTGTATTACACACTGTGTACTTTCTGAGTATACGCCGTGTACTCTTTTCCCACCAAATCTGTGTGCTGGCCGTGTCTGGGCCACACACACGGTGTGTAAGGGTGACGTGGAGGCTGTTTTTGGGGGAGTACGGAAAGGACCTAGGACACACCGTGTACTCTAAAAGTACACGTCGTGTACTTCCTTTTTTCATTAAATGGATCGGGGTCATGCCTGACGCACAGAAGCATCTTCTTCTCCAGGTTTCGTTCGTCCGAGAGCGACCATACGGAAAAATATTCTCTGAGCCATCGTGCCTCCATTCGTCCTCTCTTCCAACCGTCGTCGATTGCGTTGGAAGTGCAACGATGAGTTCTCCGTTCTTCTTTAGCCTTGTTTCTTTATTCCTCCTCATTTTCATGTTATCGTAGGTTGAGCGTTTTGTGCGTTTTCTTAGATCTACGTTGTTCTAAGGGTAATCTATCATCATGGTTCACATATATCAATTTATTGGGATCGAGTTTGGTGGTTTGTTGCCCTACGTTGAATGTCCTTGAGTTTTTGGTGCAAAAGTGTCGGATACCCATGTATCGGGTATCTCGGGTTAGGGTTTTGATCCTATTTTTTTGTATGACCTAGATTACGTGCATTCTTGAGGTTATTGGATGATTAAGGATTTCTTGTTAGCATGGTTGAGGAATACCCCATGGGTGTTTCCCCTTGTTTTGGATTTTTATTCCCGTTTGGCGCTGTTTTGCCTACGAGGCAACCCTTTTTCACATTGCTAGTATGCCAGTTGAATTGATTGCATGTATTTCCTGCTTTTTATATGATTCTGGATGCTTGTAGATATTAGCCAAGTACTTGCTGAACTTACTTAGTCTGCTAACAGTCGTTTACCGATGACTAAATTTCTCAGAGCTGAGTGAACCTGGTGTGATAGAATAAATGGGGAATTGACGATTAGGGCTTCCCTAGAGAGTCTATTATGATTAGTATTGGTCACTGGACCTATGGGAATGGGACATTGTGCTTCCTCAGAGTTTCCTTAGTTACGTAGCGAGACTATAGGGGGAATTAGACGTAAGTGCTTCCTCAGAGAGTCTATATATTTCGTTGCAAGACCACAGGGGAATTGACAGTGAGAGATTCCCAGAGTGTATGTGCCTTTGTACGTTTACTAGACTAGAGGGGTTTTCTAGTATGATCCACCTAGAGAGTCAGTGCTTTATTTGATGGTTGGTTGTGATGAGTCCACCCAGTCAAAGAACAAGTTGGGTTTGTACTGCATGCTGTTTTGGTAGACTGCTGAGTTACCTGTTTTGCTTACTTGCTTGCCTTGGGAGTATAGAGTTGTTTCTAGGTTCCATGGTTGATAGCTAAATGATTTCGCTGAACTGATAAATAAATGTGAATGGAGAATTGTAGGATTTTTTACTTTAGTGTATTGTTGATTCTCTACTGCATTTATTCCCTTTACTTTTGTTATATTACTCACTGATAGTAGGGCATGGATCTCGTGGTGATTGCCTACTGGGATTAGTCTGACACCCTGTTTGGGTCTTACTTTTCAGCCCAAACAGGTTATATGGTTGTAGGTGTGGATAGGGATTGTGGCCCTTCTACTTCGGGTACATGTGGTTGGAGCTGGAGAGCATAGGACTGAGCTTAGGCTTGCGGTGCTGCTGGAGTAGCTGTTTACTTTTGTACCTTCTTTTTTAGTTGTATTTCAGCACATTTTTGTGTTTGCTGCTTTCCATAGATACTTGTACCTGCTGCATCATTATCATTATCATTATGCATTCATTTCTTCCACTGTTTAGTTTCCGTGTTTGTATGTTGTTTACTACTTCTTCTATTGACTTTTGTTTTCTTGCCTTGTATACCTTACCAAATGAGGTCATAGTTTCCCCAATAACTTACCAAGGCCCTCTCTGCTAGTAGGAAGCCTCTTCCATTTGGGGAAATGCGCTTGAGAAGGGCTCCGGATTCTGGTCGTTACAACTACATCAACTTCATCCTTTCTTTTATTAATATTGGTCGATGATTCTGTAACCTTTATATCAGAATGTTCTAAAACTTTTACAAATATAGATTCAAAAATATTTTTATTTTCCATGTTATAACACCATTATCCTCTACCATTAGGAATGTATCCAAAGAAAATACCATTAGCTCATATAAGATCAAACTTCCTAAGATTATCACCTTTGACATTGATAATATAGGGACAACCAAACACACTTAAGTATTTAAAACATGTTTTTTTTATAATACATCTCATATGGATTCATATTATTTTTTTAGTAGAAATTAAAATTATTAATGTGAACTGTTATTATAAAATATTTCCTCAAAAATAATTGAGAAGTGTCGTGATCAATCCACATAGTTCAAGCCATCTTAAGAAAACTTATATTTATTATTTAAGAAACAAATTTATATTTAGGTGTGTATGGTTCACTGAGTTAAAAATAATTAAAAAATTTTTAAAAAAATATATTTTAACTTCCCACATACGTACTCACACCATTATTAGTTTGAATTTCCATCACTGATTATCCATATTCATTTTCGGCACTTCTCCTAAAACTATTTAATATTTTGGGAGCATCTAAGTTATGTTTCAAAAATGTAATATTTTTAATATATGTAAAATCATCAATAAATGAATTAATTTAATTATCTCCATTTATTAATTAATTTCTCAAGGTCCACATATTTTATAATGAATAAGCTCTGAGGGATGAGTAAAATGTATCTCAACATTCTTATGTACTGAATTTTTAGTCTCTTATTTTTGACATATCAAAAAATATGAATCTCTTTATATTTCATGGTCAGTAATATCATGAATTATGACCCTCATTTTTATCTTTCTCATATTTCCCAAACACGTATGTCTAATACTTTTATTACTTAATTGATTTTCTTTAGTCATGATCAGATAGCATGATCCCCATGCATCTCTAACATGATAAAATTTCCATTTTTTAATATATTATTTTAAAAAATTTCAAATTTTTAATTATTCTAATAATAAATCCATCTATTTTAAAAATATATTCTTTTCCTTCAACACAATGCTATGAAAACATAAAAAATGTTGTTTCATTCCATAAATAAACAAGGTGATTTTTTATATTAATTATTCATTTTCTATTATAATATATCCAATTCCTTTGATTCTTGGTGACTCGTCATTTCCTATATTCTTTATCCCTTCGTTGGAAACTTTTACATTATATTAAAATTAAAATATCAAATCATATATGAAGAATGTCCACTATCTAAAACTAAATTTCATACACATATTATGGCCTTGATAGTAGTTTCAAAAGCCAATGCCTCCTCCTTGCCTTTTCCTTCTTCCATATGAGGCTTTTGATATTTTTCATATAATCTTTATTGAATATGTAATATAATAAAAAATCATTTTTAAAGATGTATGGGCTGACCACACCTTACAAAAATAATTTCTCATGTTTGAAATATATTTTCAATTTTCAAACTGGATTTTTGTTGTTGTCATAATTGAGTGGGTTGACTCCCTCTCAAATTTTTCGTCTAACACATCATTGACTATTTACATTTTTTTTGATTAAAACAATAAATTTAGTATTCCCAAATCATCTATAGTACAAATAGATTCCATAGAAAGTATATTTTCATCAATAACGTGCATGTTATTCTAAACTATGTGCATATTTTTCACCATATTTATGAACATAATCCATGTTTACTTATTTTGAACCAAATTTTAAGTATCCTCCTACCAAATTACTCATCTTATAATTATTCATAGAATTAATATATTCTCTAGTTTTGATAGTTTTTCCTTCATACTTTGATTCCTTATAAATTTTGGGATTTCTAACACCACTTGTTTTATATGCTTACAGGGTTATCATGACTTTATTCTTAAATTGAACATATTAAATCATATTTCTAATACATTTGTATGTTATTTGTCTATACTTATTTGTTTTAAACAATGTAAAACTTTCCAAAACATTCAAAATTGAGTTATGGATGTTTTTTATTCCTCCCCTAGCATTAATAAGTTTCAATTAAACAAGTCCAATCTCAACCTCCTAAACAATAATCTTTCCTTCTAAACTGATGTTGATATTTTTATCTACATAAATTATATTAATAAAATCATAAATATCTTTGAACAATTTGTATTTTTTTCATGTTTTTATTCCATATTTTTTTTAAACAGATCATCTTCCTTTAATTACATGTTTTTTATCATGTCTGCCAATCCTTGAATGAAAATCTCTCAATTATCTTTTAAGTATAAAATCCATATGATTTTTCTCAAATTATTACTATTTTTTTTTGAATTTATCACTAATAAGACCGAAATTATTTATCATTTCAATAAGAATCTTCATAGAACCATCATCTCTGTAATTTGTAGCTTCTACTTCACTATTACCATCTTCCTTACATCTGGACAAAAAGTTTATATTTTTGTATTTATATAAATTCTTATACATTAATATTTAAAAGGGAATTTATTTTATTGCATTATTTGTTATATATATTCTAATGTTTATACCTTCTTCATCACTATCATCATCTTCTTATAGCCTTGGAAAAAATTAGTGAACTGTCAAATGGCCTTATATCTAAAGCATTTCAACAATAAAATTTCTTTATTCTTATTTAAGCCTATTTTCACCTTTTTAAAAAATATATACCTAAATTTTTCACATTTTTAATAAATTTATCTTCCGTATCAAATTCAATGACTTCTTATTTAGATGCATTCTTATGATTTCTTTACAACACATATTTGAAAGTGACTTCCCAATTAACCTTCTTTTTATTCTTGGAAACCTTTTCTCTCCTTAATTAATATGTAATTATAATTCTATGTTAATAATCTGAAGATATATTTTTAGTATCTCTATCTTTAAAATATGATTCCTTGGCATAAAATATATTTGGAATATTTATTATCATATTTTCAAAAATAGTTTACTCTTTCAACTTATCACAAAAATATCATGTGGTGCTAAAATGTCAATAACCCTATAAATAACTCACTAATATATTCATCATATATCATTTTGAGATATTCATACTTAAATAACCATATCATAAACTTTTCTTTTTTTACATTCGTATTTTCATTATAAATATTACTTAAATTTTCCTAGATGGCTTCATCTATTCCAATTCCACTAACCATTAAGATTCACCTTCAGTGAGTGAGGAAAGCATAGATTTTCTGGATCACCCTTCATTTTCCATATTCATCTTATTTATAGAAGATAAGGGTTCACCCTTAGTATAAGGAGAAAAACCATCTACAAGATCTTAAAGAACATCCTATAAAATGGATAAAATATACAAAAACATTCTCTCCTTATTGATTTATTATTCTTCCTATCAAAGATCAAAATAATCTAAATATTAATTGATTTTCAAATATCCATTTCTTCTTTCCTTTTCTTGAAAATTCACATAAGAAATATTTTATAAAGGAACCTTACATGATACCACTTTAACATACCAATTAGGATCTGTGTGATATCTGGGGGTGAATCAATAACCTAATTATTTTATGTTTTTTAAATTAGGATATCCCTTTTCCTCATTTTGGTGGGAATTGAATCTACAATAAAGAAAAAAATTAAAAATCATCGGAACATAAGTATTAACAAGTTCCACTACTCAATACAAGAATCTATTCCTTGGAATGGTTAAGAAACAATCTAATACAACCCATACACTAGAAAATATTCCTTTTTGTTTTACAAAAACCATGAAATTTCCATAACTTTAATATAATTATAGTCCTTTGACAAACGATTTTATTTTTACACAAATAATATAAAATTAAAAATTAAAATAACTACCTTCACCAATAGCCCTCAATTCATTATCATTGTGCGGCTTTACTTATTCACACTTTAATTCTTAAAATATTATCTTCTTCCACTTTAAGTTTTTCTTAACAATAAACAATAACTTCTACATCTGGTAGGATTCCTTCTGCTAAACGCCATCCATTATACTTAAACTGATCCACCTTTTTCCAATACCATTTATATGATACCCTCTATATATTATCCCCCATATAATACCACACTTTCAAAAATCTTCTATATGATCACCTTATATTATTCCTCTACAAATTATGCTTCAAAACATATTTCTCAAGAACATTGGTCCGCGACTAACTTCTTTAAAAACTAACATGAAAATAAAAACAGTCTTAGTGCACCTTCTCCATTTAATGTACATATAATTTCTGTAACAATTTAGGGAGAAGTTTAGAATTCAAATTATGATTTCATTCTCTGCATTTCAATATCCCACTCAATTATTTCCCCTATTGAAATCCTTTAAACCTCCATAAAAATATGTTTTAATACTCTTCAGAAATACTTTCCTACAAATATAATGTCAAAGATCACTTAAAACCTTCTTTATAAATTTTCTATAATCATGATTCTCCCATTACAGTTACTAGGTAGTTGAAAATCCATCCCCACATCACCATAATTGAATTTATTTACAAAACATTATAAATATTTTCAAACTTTCTTTGTGTGACGCATATTTAATGAACTTCTTTATTCTATAATTCTCTTCTATATAGGCTCAAAAATATTATTCTATTCAATAAATTTATAAAAGTTTCATGAAAGTTTCTTCATCCATCCAGTTATTATTCATAGGATTTAATTCTCCAAAAAAATTCTTCCAAGAACAAATATAATTAGTCTTTTTATTAATAGATCTATCCAAAATACACTATCTACTATCCTAGAAACATCATTTTGATGCATTTAGAAAAATATATCCAGTAACCATTAGTTTGTCTATCGGAGGACTTCATAAAATATAATTTTATTGGTATAAATCACACTCCCCTCTATCAAAAACAACTTCACCCACAACTTCTACAACACTTTTTATTGTATAAGAACTATAGTTCTACCAAATTCTTCCTTCAACCAACTTTATCAATAGTAATTAATATATTTGTATGGATATAATTTTTGGACCTTTTAATATTATTAAAGTGTTTCTGAATTTTATTTGTTCATATAAATAAATTTGATAGAATCTTCTTGGTTACCTCAATATGTTCATCTCTAACTATTTTAAATATTTGTACAATCAGAAAAAAATTGATTCAACTTTCCATATTATTACCTCATTCCATCATACTCTATCTATTCACCTTTATAGGGAGGGCTTAGACGTTTTCAAATTATTTAACTAATAATAAAAAATAAAAAATAGTGAAATCATTCTTCCTTTCTCATAAACATACCAACACATCTTCACTTAATAGATAAGAATTAGATGTGGCTAGATTCCCCTTACAATGGATATACAGTAATTCCTAGATCAATTATATTTTTCCTATATAAAAATTTAGTTAGTGTCTAAACCCTCCTAGTGCATGATCTCATCATTCATGTAAGTTTTTTCTATATCAGGCTCTATTCTGGGATAGAATTTCTTTGATGAGAACTATGTGTGGATTAATTCTAGCTATATCTAGATATGTAGTAACTCCATGATCACATATCTTAGGCCTAACCAAAAAACTTACATCCCATTATTATATCCAAAAAAAATTGACCACAAAACTGTGTGAACATATCCAAAAGGATATGTATATTAGAACTAAGGACTAGCTCTATCAGGTGTGCATATCCCTCGCTTCTATATAGTCTAACTCATTATTTATTCTATGTTGTATGACATTAAACATCATCCACCATTGGTAAAAATAGTGGTATCTTAAACATAAACACATCATGGACAAAATTTAAAGTCATAAAATTGAAAATAAATTACACACAATTTATTGTAACGTTGAAAATACAGAATGAGAGGAGTGAAAAAAAGTAAATTCCCCACTCACTAACCATATAAAATCATTTCATAGGATAAAGTTAAATAATAATAAACATAAAAATCAACAAAAAGGCCTATCATGTTCAAAATCCCCAATGAAAAGTTTGAGTGAATTTTATGTATCTAAATTCTAAGCCTTCTTATTTCATTGATTAATAACAAATTAGAGTGTAATAGAAACTAAAAAATACATCAAGTTATTTCATGTTGAAAATTCATAAAGGGTAATATGAAAAAACATCAAGTATCTACTAGAAAATAACTCACTTTTTATAGAATATAAAACTTTACTGTGTAATAAAAATCTAAATTGATATGAAGGATTTTTTTGGATCAAAACCTATAAAGAACATCCTAATAAAAATTAAATTCCATACTCATTATGAAATACTATTTCATCATTTATGGAAAAGGTAAAGTAAAAATGAAAAGGAAACCATGATTTAAGGGACAAAAAATTTTCCTAAGTAAATGATAATCATTTCTTACTGGTCCCACTAGTCTAGTAGAAAGTTATAGTATGTATCCATTGCACTATGTACATGTTCCTAATTTATTCCATGGGTATATTAACATTAATTGTAATTATAAATAGTTACATTGAGAAGTTACTAGATTTTAGATGATTGTGAACATAAAAATATTCATTTTATATCCCTTCACCCCAAAAATAGGTAAATACAAGGTGGCATAACCTTTATATTTATTGAACCCTTTTTGAATTCATTTTTTCTATGTACCTACGCCATATATTTGGTTTATGAAACATCACCAACTCAATTACTTAAGTTGTGACATTCCTATTGAGAACCCTTAGCCTGGAGTGGATCCTTCATTCCCCCATTCATAGTAATTGGTAATAAGTTTCTTGAATGATCGTAACATGCATCCCTTTTAATGTAAACAACATTATTTCCTTTTGATCAACTAACACCTAGGGAGGGAAACTTCACTTTTGACTGTCTTTCAAAAAATGTGAGTCTCATTGACTGCTTAAATATATACCATAGTATAGGGTCTCTTCCCATTGAATGTAATAGTTTTTTAAGCAATGATAACCACGGCTTATTTTAAAGCCCCTTTATTTTGTGGGTCATAAATAAAAATTCATTTTCATTTAGTAACTAAGTAACCTCTAGGGGATATTGTGGTCTAATAGTAAAGTTTTTCATTAAGCCTATATTCTATTTTCTTGATGGTTCATTGATAGTCTCTCCATTACCAAAGGTTAAGTTATCCTTACATTTATCTATTTCTCGTTCATTCATCTATTACTATGTTATTATTTACCATTCCCATAATCCAACTAATCATGTTTATTCAAATATCCTAGACGTTTTAAATTTTTATGTTGTACCTACATTCAATTAAAGTTTATGACTTCCCATTCTTGTTCCCTTTCATAAATGGGTTTCCATTTATTGTAAAGACCTAAATTCTATGATATGATACATGCCACTTACTAATTATGTATCCTTTGGGTGATATTCTCCTCTTAGAATATTATTAATGGGTACACAGTCCTTGTATCATGAACTGAAGAAAAATTAAAAAATTTATTGAAAGCAATTTCCCAAAAATGGATGAACCTATCCCTAAGGATATCTAAATTAGTAGAATTTAGATTTCATTCACATGGGGATAACCGCAACCTTTCTATCAAGTATACTACAATGTATTTTAGTCAGATCAATGTAACTATAAATAGAAACTTCATTGGTGTGGAATTTATAACCTTAAAAGTTCTATGAAAATAGACACAATACTCACTTGGATAAAACAACATAAAGGGAAACCTCGTAAAAAGTCAAGTCTCTGATCACTAGGCATGCACCATTCAAAACCTATGAAAATTTTAAGCATTTAAAAAAGGGGGAAGTATCATAAAACATTTTAGGATAAAAACCCATATAAGGTGTCATAATAAAAATCTTACTTCATTCTTACTAAGCCTCCTCCATCCAGTTTTTTGGAAAAAAATGGGATAAAAAAGGGACACAAATCTTGTGGTGTCTCCTATATAACCCAAGAAAGAGTCAGAACATTCTTGATATGTCCTCAAACCTTAGAAAAAAATATCATACCACTCTATTTCATATATAATGGATAATATTATTTTCATAAAATATAAAGAATATTAGTTTTAGTATACTAGTGCCTTGTTGAAAATTGGAATCCTTATTCAAAAATACCCTTTAATTATTTTTATAATGCTGATTTATTCAACCATATCATATAAAAAAATATAATGGGTCAATCTATATTTCATCATTGAATCAAGAATTTAGAGATTATGATTTTCTGGATCCATTTACACACAATGTTCAAGTGGATTTAATTATTTTTAATATCACACTTCATAAGTTTCATATATTATCAATGATGGATGATCAAGTTGAGATAGAATATTGAAAATCGTTCAAGGATAAAACAATTCTTATTATTCATTAATAAAAAATGATAGGAGAGTATACAATTTAAAGTTACTTCATATTTCATATAATTTTTTCATGGATTATAATACTATAATAAGGAATCCTCAATATAATCTTGAATTTAGGTTATTGATTACATGGATTCGTTGAGGGATTGATGTTGTTCTTCATTAATTGTCTCCTCACCCAATAAAGTAAGTATCATCATTTCTATCCTTGAAAAAAAGATATATTATGTTCTTTTTAGATTATTTTATCAAATATTTCTGATCATCTACTAGATTCATAGTTGCGACTATCTCCTGATGAACTCAATCCAACACTTGGTGAAGTTGGTCCACTAAGTCCTTTCCTTCTCTGAATTCCTACAACAACTTTGATGCCATTATTGTATCTTGAGAAGTATCTAAAACCATGAAAAACCTAAGACTCACATAGTTCACTAACAATTACAATATTTATAGTTCTAAATTTTATGCTTTATCATGTTTCGATTCTTGGATGAACTCATTAATTATATCATGGATATTTTATTAAATTAACATACTATATTATAGGGTCGTGAAAATTTTGGAAAGCTGGTGAATTTTTTTATTTAGATCCTCCAAGGGGTTTTTGTGGTTTAGAATCCAAATATATTACCACCCACTTTAACATAAGTTATTTTAGAGTTACATTGACTCTATATCTATCTCAAAGTAACTTCAAGAGTGTGAAATATATTCTAGGACTATATAACTAAAATAAATTATCTTGTAATTACCATTTAAACATTTTATCACTAAAATCATTCAAACCACTATGAACTCGGGTAGTTAGAGTGTGGGGATGGAAGCCTCCTTGATGAGATCTTCCCATTTAGTCAATAATATTATGGGTGATGATATTAATACCCGCATCAATAAGTAAATTCTAAAGTCAAATTATAGTTTTAATACATGATCACCTACTCTTGTAAAAGTATTGGCTTTATTATTTGATGTCTCCTTTGTTTGAAGTTAACCTTAGGGTTATCCTATAGTATGACATAATCACTTTTTGTGGTAGGAACTTCATCCATCATGGTTTGTCCATCACTTGGGGCCCTAAAAGCATCACCATCTACTTAAATGTCTTGATAAATTATTGAACCATGAATCCCTCCCACGTCGGTAGCCTCATCAATTTATGAGGAAAGAATATCCTCAAGAGGAAAAACATAAATGTGATTGATAGAGTAAATATCTTCAATAATTTTACATTGAATTAATATTATATAATACCAAAAATGTGCTATTTTAAGTGAAATTTTCACATTTATTGGTTTTAAATGTACATTCTTATTATTTAAAAATTTTCAAATTTCTTATTTTTAACTTTTTTAATTTAATTTCCTATTTCATGATTAAAATTTTATATATTGATCTAAATATAGATTTTTCATTTCTATATGATTATCGAATTTTTGGTATATATTTCTTTCATCTATAACAAGATCGGAATCCATCATTTTAAGGTACAAAAGTTTCCCATATGTCAAGTATTGGAATTTATACCCAAATTTGGTCAATTTTAAATATAGGCCTCTATATGAAATAGTAAACTCACAATGTTTATGAAATTTTAAATTAACAAACCATAAATTTAGATGAAAAACATTTATAATTGTGGACCCATGTGATTCTACTAATATCATGAATATAAATTCTCATGAAATAAATGCATGGGAATACCAAGAGTCAACCACAAAAGAATAATTTTCGAAGATAAATCGGCTATAAATTTTTATAAGTTTGTAAAAAATAGAATAAATTTTTTGTGTTAATATATGAAATATATTGGATCAATTTTCAGTATGAAACATTTTCCAAATTCAGTTATTAGATTGGTATATAATGAGTAATATCCAATAGGATATATTTGGATCCAAAATTTCACACATGTTTCATATAAAATAGCATCACCTCTCTATTTTAGAGGTTTTGCATTAAAATATGCCATTTTTCTGAAGTTTTTTATGTTATTTTATGTTTTAATATTATTATTAATTTTTCAAATATATTATTATATTTATTATTATTATTCTCTCGTTTGTTTTATTTTTATTTTTCGTCTCATTATTCTCCATTGTGATGTTTAATACTCATGATCATGAGTGAATGACATAAGAAAGTTCCAAAGGGATAAATATAGTGTGGAACCAATGTTATAGAAATTTATAGATAAATGGTTCTTATTTTATTATATTTAGGCCAAAAGGGATATTATTGAGAATTGTACCTTTTTGTCCCCCCTTGCCACCTAAGGTTTAGCATTCTATTATGTAATATTTTCCCTTGATCAAGGAGGTGAATTCACAGTTTAAATAGAGACTATTAAGTGCACACATATTAAAAAAATAAGGGGGAGTTAACACCTATATTGGAGTGTTTCGATTAGGTAAATTTGAACCAAATAATGGGATGATGAAAGTTTACATTGAGTGTTTTCCTAGAAGGATCTTGATTTTGTCTAAAATCATTCTTTCTGAATTTATTATATTGTCACTGCATATATATATACATATTACATATATCATTCAAAACCACCTATTTATATTATTTATTATTATATTAGTTAGACAATAAATATTAACAACAAAAACTCTAGGTTGTGTGAGGTGCGTCCTTGAGACCGAACTGTAGGTGTGGACTATATTTCATGATTAAGTAAATAAAATATTCACTAGGGATTCACAAAAAATAAGCACTCATCAATTTGGAACCATTTATGGGGAGGCACAACACTTCAATATATTTTTTCCCTAAAAACACTAAAATAATAATAAATTATAAAAAACGAAAAAAATATATTTTTTTCTATGATGAATTCAAATTATGATTATTATGAATGGACTGACAACTCTCTGGTGCCACAAGAAGAAGATGATAATGATCTTGAAGATCAGTTATAAAGTATTAGAGGCATAATGAAAAAAACATTGTACATAAGTAGAATGGATAACTGAATATGTATGTGCATCCCTAGAGTAGTAGTTGGAGTTAGAACCAGAATGATTGGGGGAAGATATTTCACTAATATTGTATTTTTAAAGAATGTCAGGATGTTTAGAAGGAGCTACTAAAGGAATCACTAACATTAGTTGCACTCCGCCATGGTCGGAGGAGTTCCCTCAGGGAAATAAGAAACTTGGTTCACTTATGGAAGATTAATATTTTTTGGTAGAATCTTGTAATCACATTGTTTAAGAAAATGTTCTAGATGATCTTCCCATTGTTGATAATGAAAAATCATCATCTATATATCTACATCATTATTTTTAATATTATTATTAATATGAACCTATTGAAACTGATTTTTTGATGGCCCTTCTAGAATAGATGATCTTTCAAGATGACATAATTGAAAGGTATTATTTATTTATTTATTCATCATTTTTTAATCTTATTCAAGTAGAACTATTTTATGACTTCCCATTTTTTGATATTTCTTACAAAATAAAAATGGAGAAGGCCTTAGATGTTAATAAATAGACTAAACATGAAGCAGTAATTAAAGTATAAGATGATTTGAATGAGAATGTGGTTATGTGAATACCTCTTCTACAACAACATGAATAACATATGGAGGATGACACTGCAAAAGTCAATCAATAGCACCCATATACGTCCCTCCCACTATTGACGTAAAATTATACCTTTATTATTTCTTTGGGATTGGGAATTTTATTATATTCATTAGGGGTCTCATTATCAGTGTCTACTCATAGAAATCAGTAAAAGTTATATGTTTTGGTTTATCTCAAAGAAACCTCATCCACCTAATGTTTTGGAATAAAATTATGAAACTGCCTGACCAGGGTTTGTAAAAACCTAACACCATATTATGGGGTCTAAAAAAATATTTATCCATTCTCTTATCCAATTATCCTTATTTTTCATTAATTTTATTATATTTAGATCTTGATTTATATTGTTTTAAAATGGTAGCTTCTAGAATCTTATCTCCGGGATTCCACTAAAAAATATCTTTTGTCTCTACTCTTCATTATTTTATTTTATACAGAAATAAATTTTTTTTTAAAAAGATTTAATGATTCAATTTGAACTAAAAAGTGGGTAGAAAAAAAATAAACATTGGGGTATTTAAAACCCTTTTTAGGAATTGTTTTTCTATTTCCATTTTTTTCAAGTTTTTTTGTGAATTTTACATGTTTTTATTTTTATTTTATTTTCTTTTCTTTTTGTTAGGATTCTTGAGATTAAATAAAATACTTTAGGAAATTTAAAAATATTGGTATTTTTGTCATATTTGTTGATTTTAATTTTTGAGGACTTAAATAATACTAGAATAGATTTTATATTAATTTCCAATTTTTCATTTAAGGAAGTTTTATTTATTGTAGAACTCATGTGCATTAGTATTTTATAAATTGAAAATATTTCCCAACCCAAAAGTTTTTAAAAAAAATTAAATATTCTTTACATTTCTCATTTTTTTCGAGTATTTATCAATGTCTTTTAATCCTTAAATTATTTTTTTTATAATTTTAAATGAAGTTATAGTTTATGGAATGTGTTAAGTATGATTGAAGAACAACTTTGAAATCTATTTTTTACATTCAACTCTCATTTTTTTGTAAAATTATATCTAGAATTTATTAATCCCTTGGAATATATGAAATAACTTGTTAGGAAGCCACATTACAAGAAAGTTATCCCTTCCCAACAAACCCTATAATCTAAATACAATGTTATTTTTGAACTCAAGTATGGGGGGAATTTGGTTCTTTTGTGCCGATTTAAAGAATCTAATTGAGTTGAATTAAATGTTTTTTCATATTTATTAATTTTTTTATAATAAATTTGATGATTGAAAGATATATGGGTTTCCAAAATATCATTAAAAATATGGTTTGGGAGTTCATTGATACTTCAATATCCAAGGATACCAATATTTCCCTAAAACATATTATTCTCAATAGAATTTATACATTTGAAATCAAGATTATTAAAGCTAAAAATGGGGGAAAATATTGAATAAATTTATTATATATTATGAAATTCCATGTGTTAACTACCCAAATAAATAATGAGGCATTTCTAGTTGATTCATTGTTTAAGGGGATAAACGAGTATTCTATTCTTGGGTAAAAAAATTCAATAATTTAAATCACATTAGATATTATCCAAACACATTATTCCTTAGATATTATTACATTTAAAACCTTCCAACCATCAACCTCATAAAATCCCAAATAAAATACCTCATTATTGGAATATTTTTTACTCTATCAAGTCATGATACTTGGAATATAGAAAGCCTATGTAGATCACACATATCCTTGAGAATGAGAAAACCATCACATTAAAACTTATTGAGTGAAGAGATAACTCTTTTTCATGGGAGGTAGGTAGAACATGAACATTAGGACTAAAATGAAATTGAAGTTAGATTTATTATTTTTGAGGATTTATGTAATTTTGTTCCCTATAAGAGGCATGATATTTTTCTTATATGTGATAACTAAGTAATGTTGGAATGTATTCCCTAGGTATTTTATTTTAACCTTGGTATTAGGTGATCATCCAAGAGTGTGGTGTATAAGTGTGGTGAATTTAATAGACATAATATTTTAAATAATGTTTTTATAAATGACAATGGTTTAATCCCGCCAATGTTTTATTTTAATGGAAATTGTCTCATTTCTTCTATTTAGATGTATTTTGAGCTTAATATCAAAAAATTCCTAATTTTTTATTTTTAACTATTTTAATTTATATTTTTATTTTAGGCATAATATTTTTTTAATGATCCAAATTGAAAAAAAACAATTATGATTATAATATTTTACAGATACATTTATATCAATTGTACCATGAGCTGAATCCATTATTTTAGGCCTAAAATAATATCATAAATTCGGATTTGGTATATATGCCCAGATCTAGTGAATTTTAAAGTGGGACCTATATATCACAAATTAAAATCCAAATGAAGAACAAAATTTACATATAAAGGAATAAATATTGATATAAAACATTCATACATGTGAACCCAAATTATTCTACAAATATCATAGCCATAAATCCATGGGAACTCGGTGCATGGGAATATGAAGAGTCAGCCGAGATAGAAAAAGTTTTCAGAATAAATAGGATATAAATTTTTGTATATGTGAAAAAAAAGATTAATATTTGTGGGATGAAAATTTAGAGATAGGTGAATAGTTTTCAAAAGGAAATATTTTCAAAATTTATTCATTAAATTTTATTACCATGTGAAGAATTATGGAGAACATCTTTTGAATTCAAAACTTTCACACCTTTTCCCAAAAAAATTGTATATTTTATCTATATCAATGGCTTTGAATTAGTGTTGGTCTTTTTTTAATTTTTTTGTTTCTTTTTCTATACTAATGTTATTATTTATTTTTAATTTATATTACTCTTCTTTTTTCCTTTAATTATATCAGTTATATATTTTGTATTTTCCCCATATTCTCCTCTATTATGATCTTTATTACTCATGTTCATCAGTAGATAACATGATTAAGTTCCCAAGGGAGAGATCCAATGTTGAACCCAAGTCTTGAAATTATCATGACTAGTGTTTCCTATTTTATTATTGTTATAACAAGGGAAATTTTATTAGGAAAGGAACCTTTGTGTCTTAATTTTCCACCCAAGGTTTAACTTTATCTTCTAAAATATTTTCCATCAATTTAGGAGGTGTATGTGTGGTTTACTTAGTAATAATTAATTATGAACATATTCACAAAATGGGAATAATAGGATGTTCACACAAATCATGGACTATGTTCATTAGGTAAAACTAAAATAAATAATGAGATGATGAAGTTCCACTTTGAGTTTCCTACTAGGAGGATCTCTTTTCTATCAAACTTCATTCTATTTACATTAATTATATTTAAAATTATTCTATATATATTAATATATATTAAATTTAAATGAATATATCAAAACCAACTCTTTATATTTATTTAGTTTTATATTACTTAGAAAATAAATAATGATAATATAAATTTGGAGTTGTGTGAGCTGCCACCTAAGGACCAAACACTAGGGGTGCACTATATTGTATGAATAAGTAAATAAAATATCCACCATGTATTTTAAATCAATCCCCACTCATAAGGGATCTTTAAGATCCACTTCATGCAAATCTTGGGGATCCACATTTCCAATTCTTGATTTGTTGGTTGTTTCACTTGAAGTTGAATGATGGCTCAAGTTTCTTATGAGTGAAGTGATGTAGTGATGTTTTATTAAGATAGATTTGTATGAATTATAGGTCTAAATCATTATACCAATTCATGATAATAATATAAAAATTACAAAAATGGGTGAATTATTCTCATATAGTTATTTATTTATGTTTACAAATATAACCATATGAGGGAGGATATCTAGTGATAATAGGATAACTTACACCATAATTACAGCTTTTATAAGTATTATCAACCCTATCATGATAAAGGAGGTGATATGAGTGATATGATATGAAATAGTTTTGTTTATTAATTACACATAATCAATTTAATTATTCTACATCATAGGAAGTTTTAGTATCTTGTATTTACATTCCCTTCATTGTTTGTGTCATTCACTTCGTAATAGAGTGTAGGGTTGCATCTCGAGGTTCTCATTTTTCATCTCATGGGCTTCACATGAAGGGAACCTTATCAGGTTAGTATCATTTTATTACCAAATAAATATAACATCAATATTAGAGTGAATGAATAAAGGGGATTTTGATGTTTCGCCTCTTTCATTAATCATAATGTGATTTTTCGGTATCTTAGTGGACTTTTAATATCTAAAAAATGTGAATGAGTATCGGGCCTCATATTTGGGAACATGTTTCTTAGAGGTGGAATGGTTGAAGTTGGATTCATCCCCTACACCTTATTCATCATCCATTAGGTATATCATAACTCATCTTCATTTGGGGTTTTAATCTCATAGTGATTATAGTGGTTCAAAAAATGGTGTACTCAGGAGACTCAATAGTTGTGTGAACATTACCTTTTTACTATAAAAAAGAAAAATTGGAGATAATAATAGAATTTTTAATGTTGAGAATAACTTTATTAAAGTAGGGTTATCAATATACTTATCCAAGGTTTATGAGGTCATCTCCATCTTCATCAATATACTGATTAATTAACCCTTTCACAATTCCCTTGTCTATTATATCACCTACCTCTTTCAAAAAGGGAATCCAGTTTTCAGTAGTACATGTTAGCATATCTAACTCTTTGGATAATTCCCAACCATGATGGTGTTGGTCAAAAATTCAATGTTTAAATGGGACTTAATGTTTCCCATCTAAGAAATGTGGAAACCACTCCCTAGGTATGTCTATAAAAAAACAATAATAGTATCCATTTGTCACCCCAACCAAAAGAGAGTATCATCCTCGTATAATTACTCATCATAGAGATCAATCATCCCTCCTATGGGATGTGAAGAAGAATTTAAATCCCTTTTCTTCAACTATTTTCCTGGAATCTCATCCTCAACCATGACACTACTCTATTATTTACAACTAAAACACCTTTTTTCCAACTCCTAATATATTGTATCTTTAATGTAAATTTGTAGAAATTCATGTGGTGAAGGTTGATCTGAAATCCAAGATTCTTCTATAGTTGTAGCTTTCTTATGAGACATCTTAGTAGACCTCTTCAATCTTTCCATTGATGATAATTTTTAAACTTTGGGGATGTTATTCACTATTATCCCATTGAAATATGGTAATATCCAAACTTGGGTATACTCATGGGTCATCCTGAAAATGGAATTTGAGAATGCAACCTAATTTTAGTTCAAGTATTCACCCGGGCCATCATTATCCATAATTACAACGTAACCATTAGTGGTAATTATTCTTGATATCCATTAGCTGCATCACTAAATCATTTTGAACTCACTAAAATTCATATAAAAATTGATATATCGTGTAATCCTCATAATCAAAATCATAGTTAATATAATCCCCTAGAATATAGTCATTTATAATCATATTACAAGAATATAACTAATAATTTATGCTATATTTATCTATAATTGAAGATTAGTAGTGCATTCAGGGCTCTGACATATAGTCACGATTATCTAGTCTATATTTTTAATGGTGCATTATATATATAAAGGTGAACTCCCCTACATTTATGTACACTCCCCTTGATAATATATTAGAACTCCCTAAATGGGTATGCCATGTGACCCAAGAGTTTACAATGTTATCATCTGACCTCAACAAATTAACATGTGTTAGAATGCCATGACCCTATAGTGAAAGTAAATATGAAACTAAAAAGTTATTTTGATTCTTCCACATAACATATTAATGAACCAATATGTGTAGAATACACACGCTAGCATAAACTTGTCTGAAATATTGGACCATCAAATTAATATAAGTTGTGACTTTAACATTCAAGATAATTATTGAAGTGTGGTATATTATTTTCTTATAATAAATAATTCAATAAAATTATTTGAATAAATAAAATATAGAGATACTAAATCAATTAAACAAGGAATATGAGCCAAGCACAATGACCTCCAAATGAAAAATTGGAAAGAAAAAAAAATCACCCAAGTGTATTCGCTTAGATCGCTTATCCTATGTTCCTTCACTTGACCAATGTTTCCCTAGATTCTTTACTAATATAAATCACCCATAATAACTTTACTATGGGTAGAATCTATATTAATCTTTAATAATATATTTTAGTATGTTGTGGGCGGAGCGAAGGTGCTGGAATTGCAGTCACCATGGGTAGTTCGTTGAACTTATGAAATCATATAGTGAAAACATTCAATATTAATGTAAGAACGGTGAGTCTGAAGAGGTTAAATGGTCTCCAGCTATTTATTGTGGTGTAACCATGTCTCACACCTAGGTTATAGCTTACATAATTCACCTAGATGCTATATTTCATTTAGTTCTTAATGCATCTAAATCTTGTTCCCTAGTTCATGAAGCTATGTGATTCATTTTTCATTACTATATAACATGGATAATATATAAAATAATAATTAAATAAATAATATTTTATTTTTGATATTACTATCATTATTTAAATATAAAATTAAATTTACCTTCTTTCAAAAACTATCATTGAAAAATAGAACTGTTATTCATGTGTATGTAAGACTTACCCTCTTCATGATTGTAATGTAGTTCATTTCTGATAACAATATTTCATATTTTGTTTTAAAATGATAATTTATGTATAATTGTGATAATAATTTAATTATTATTATTCCATATATAATTGAATAATGATCTATTTGATCATATTTTACATACATAATCCATTTTTGGATTTATAAAATGAGTATCGTTAAAATGTCTTCCAAGAATTTAATTAATTAAAAACTCAGTATTCCATTGTATGAGGTAAAACCAATGAATAATAAAAAAGAAAAAAAATACAAAAGAATTTAAATAATTAGCCTAAGTTTATAATTCAAGAATATAATAAACTTATGTGATGACTCAGGCTCAAGGTAAGGGACTTTCTTTCAAAAATCATCTTTTAATGTTTCCTTTAAAACTCTATTTTTATTCCATATTCACTTTTTGTTAAAATATTTTAGAAAGTATTTTACTTTTATTATATGATTTATTGAATTAATTTTTACCAAATTTATGAATTGTTTAATTTTTTTTTTGAAAGGAATCCTTTTTTTGTTTTCAAAATGAGGTACTTAGTAACTTTTAAAAAAAAGTTTAAAATAATTTGTTTCTAACTTAAAAAAACTTGAACAACTTTACCCCCCATCATGAATAAAATTTTCATTTAATATTAATTTAAAATCTTAAAATTATCTTCACATATAATTTTTTCCTTTTTAATTTCATGGTCTATTTTAAATCAGAAAATTTTTCCCTTAATAATATCTCATTATAATGATAAAAATAAACTCTTTCTTATTTTATGGTTCTTAGGAATTGTTTATGATAATGGGTGGTTTCATTATAACCTAAAGATGGAAGAGACCCCTGTTTATCTCAAATTAGTTGTGTGAAGTGATGGAGTAGACCAACTAGGTTTCTCCTAAGATATTATGGGAATATATTATGATGTCTATTCCAAGTGTAATTATGGTGGCTTTTTCATGTTTAACTGTGATGGTTACTCAATGTATAACCATGAATATTATTCCATGGGTAAGTATGAATTATTTCAAAATTATGCCTCAAGATATCTATATTATTTATCTATTATTGCTATTTTTTATTTAAAATCTTATTATTCAACATGGTAATGAAATTTATATTCTAATTCAGAGGGTTGAGATGTATATCTTTGTGAAAATATTATTATAAGTTTTTCATGATTTCATAGAAACATTATAGGTTTAATGTTTCCTTTAAGATTTATAATGAAATGTTTTATTAAAATATTTTTCTAGTTATGTTGACTTTTTGGGTAATAAAATGTTTATTTTGAGAGAAAAGTTTAATTTGAAAAAACAAAATTAGAATTATTCATGGACAAATGATTTCTTTATTTATTTTTTATGCACCTTACTAAACTTTTGGTGGCCATAAAATATATAAAAATATTTTTCAAAGGGTTTAAGGATGATTGGGGGTAAAAATTAAGTTAATATCAAATATATAAATACATTTCATGAAAACAAAACGTTTTATATCTTAAAATTTTTCTTTTCTGGGAAAATGAATACTAAATTGAAGTGTCCACTTTGTAATATAAGGGTTTGTAATGTAAGGTCTATGACTTAAATATCTAAAAATATAAACCTAAAATATATTAGCTATTGTAAGAAAGTGAATTCTAGTTTAAATTCCCAACAATATAAAATTATTAAGGTCGAGTTCTTATAAATAGTGGTTTCAAAAAATCATTAGTAATTAAAAACCATGAGACTCTTACCCATTCATCCTAGTTTATTGGTGGAAGTTAACTAAAATCAACACGCAATGAAATATTACTGTACATTACTATAAAAACTGTACGAATATAATTTTGAACATTGGTTATTAAAAATATACACAATTTTAACCATATTTTTTCTTATGCACCTCCTCTCCTCCTCTATCATCTATCATGTACAGCCATGTGGTCCTCCCTCTATCATGATAAACTTTCCATTGCACCATCCCCTATCCTCCTCACTCCATCCACTGATCCTCCCCTTCCCTTTTTCCTTATTCTTCTTAACAACCTCTTCTCTTTACTGATATCCCATTCTCTATCATCATAATAGCTTATCCTTCATTATAGTAGGTTCTCTTTATTTGTAGCAGGTTTCCCTTATTCATCATCTATTATGTAAACCATATACCCTTATCCATATTTTACTTCATAGTACAAGGAATAGTTCCAATATATCTACTATTATCATTTCTTTATTATTCATTAATTTCAATGAACTTCAAGAAACATACATTGGGATTTAGAATTAGGGGGAGGATTTTTATTTATAAGACATAAAAGATTTGTTTTATCATGAATATAGGATTTTCATATTTTTCTTACAAAGATATAATTAAATTTTTATTTTATTTTTATTTTTATTTTTATTAATTATATAATATGTTGTTATTTTTTATTTAATTATTATGGTAATATTTTTGTTTAGTTTTTTGTTAATTCTTTAATTTTGATGTACTGATGAGTTATGTTTTCATTTTCTATTTCATAATTTATTTTTTAATATATTGTATATTAATCACTATTTTACTACATTATATGTATTTTTATATTTGTTATATCATATATTTATATCATGGAATATTAAATAATAATATCAATTGATTGTATTTTTATTATATTTTATGATTTTATCTTAGTCAAATTTTAAAAGTGAGAATATTTTATTCATAGTTATGTTTTATATTTAATGTGATTTAATTTATTTAATGTGGACTATGTGTTTGTATAATAATTTTATAATTAGTTACAAAATGATAAAATTTAAACTACATTAACTCTAAAAAACCTCAATATGTTAAGTGGTTGGAAGAATTTTATATTTTTAAATTTAAAATCAATTCATAGATGGAAGAATGAGATGTCCATGTTACTGTTTTAATTCTAGATGATAGTTGAAAATACATAAAGTATATAAGTACTTGATACTAAGACAATTTATCATTGTCCATACAAGATGTATTCAATGTGAGAATTGAACATTATAAAATGCTTCATGTATGTGCATCAGTATAATGAAATACTTACAACCCTACTAGTGTAAAATAAAATTTAGAACTTTATTAATGATTCTTTCACTCAAGTTCTCACATGGAATTACATATAATGAAATTTCTATGATATTATTGTTTTTATATGGTGAATTTATTAAAGTTGAGATTCCTAGATCATTTGTTTGTGATGGATAATGTTTTGTACAAGAAAATTATAATTATATAAAGAGAGGAACATATCCCAATGAATTTATGTTTTTTCCATGATAATATTTAGATAAAGAA